>PQXI01000090.1:0-142403 GCA_004786145.1 Botrytis paeoniae
GTTGGAAATATACGATATGTACCACGTGCCATATCACATGTGATATGGCACGTGCACACATATATATATCTTCCACTTTGTAGTCTAGATTCTAGGTCTAATAAGTCAATCTACATAGTCAATAATACATACAACCACTATTCTACCACCCTTATTTTAATAGGTTATGAAGCCCGGTGTTCTGCAGTAAGACTACAGCCGAAGATTATTCAATAAAGTCTACACAGTCTAAGTAGAGATTGATAATAAATAAGTTCTTTATAAGGACTAAGTCGATCAAGATTTCACCTAGTATAACAAAAGAACTACTGAGTGATAATTGTAATGTAATTATTATATATATTACACTCTTCTTTTAAAGAAATATTATATATATATATATCTTAAACCATTATACAACTTTGCTTCAAATTAGTAAAATTGTAATATACGCAAAAATACCTTATACTAACAATATTTTCACCTATCCAATATCACAATAAATGACAATACTAAGCATAAGAATTATTCCAAGTATATTCCTTTTCTTACTTAAGAAAATCACAAGTAATAGATCTGTTAGATAAGGATTCAACTTTGAGGGAAAGCTATATTCTATATTTGCAAAAAGATACTATATGGATATATATAAATTGCAACTAGTATTAATGATATCTTAATAAAAGGTTTTGAGGAATTAAATTTATCCGAAGATAATAAAACTATATTCATTTGATTTAATATCAAAAAGAAAGCTATATTTCTTAAGAATAAAGTAAATATATTATCTTATATTTATTACTCATTCTCCAATGATAATAAAATCTTAATTAACAAATATAATATAGCAAAAGGACTTTGAGATTATCTTATAATCAAATACACCCAGATCGATGATATCACTACAAACGAATATCTTCTCAAAATCAAGAACTTCGTTTTCCAGCTAGAAGATACACTCGATATAACAATCATTAATGTCTAAAACAAACTCAAGAAGCTTCATTAAAGATTTATATCTACAGACTCCTCTACTAGTACTATATATATTAATAAATCACTCTTTCAAAATCTAACTATATCTCCCCCAAATGAATATAAAACTATTATCGATATAATATATATTATTAGTAATACTCTAATAATCAATCAAAAGATCAAATATCTATAAATTAAGGAAGTTGAGATTAAGAGTTCCATAGAGATAATATATATTACTAGAAGAAATAAAAACAATCTATATTATAATCTCTATTGGAACCTAGATACAAACTCAAAGCCAAATACACCCGATATCTGTAAACTCTATAACAAGATGGAACACTTGATACAGAAATACCCTTCATTTAGATATATAAGATATCTCTTAATATATAATACAAAACACAAAAAGAAACAACAACAATCAACTTCTCTTTCCCGAATCGAAAAGAAAGAGAAATACGATTATAAAGCTTATATAATCAAATCAAGCTTAATAAAAAGCATTAATGATAAAAGTAGCGACAACTCTAATTCCGAGCATTGCCATCTTACTAAAGAGATTATTAATAAGACATCCCTATCCCTATGACATGCCGATTCCAACGCTACTTTACACATGTTTAATCAATATTCCCTCTTTAGAACCCTAATTATTACATCGCAACGAAAGATAGTAGTTGATAGGGGAGCTATATATTTGTATGAAAAAGGGATAATAGATATAATATATAAGGATAGATCAAGAATAGTTTTGAATGAAGTTTTATATATATTAGGATTAGGAATCAATTTACTTTCTACTAAGAGAATCTGCGAGGTAGAACTTGAAGAGAGATTTAGTCTTAAAAAGATATATTTCATATCAAAAGACAATAAAAATAATAAAATCATTGAAATCAAAATGAAAGATAGAATATATATCATTTCGTATATAAAATCAGAATATAAAGACTTTATATTATCTACTAAGATCTTAGATAGTATAAAGGGTATCTCTAAAGAACTAATAATATTAGAAAAGGAAAAATACCTAATCTGATATCAATATTTTAATTATCTTGGTCCTAACAAAATCAGAAATCTATATAAAATAACTATACTTCAGAAGCCCATCAAGATTCTTTTATCCCTTAATATATATAACATTTGTTCCCTTATAAAAATGATCAATAGAATTCCGAATGAATTAAATACTCGAAAATCCAAGAGATTAGAATTGATTCATTTTGATATCGCTGATCTCTTCCCAAGATTTATTTGAGGATACAGATACTTTATTCTCATTATCGATAATATAACAAGAGTAAACTGGATTATCCCTTTGAGATATAAAAGTAATATGATTCTTTTATTGAAAGAATAGAAACAAGGAATCGAGCTTAGTATAGGAGTATTAGTGATCGCCATTAGAACAGATAATACATTAGAACTATTACAATCAATTCGAGAATGGAAATCTGGAGTATAATTAGAGGTTATAGTGATAATATTATTATATTAAAACAGCTCAATCAAATACAATATCCGCATAGTAGAGGCTGATATAAAAGCAATGTTAAAGGAAACCTATTTATCGCTAGAATTCTGGGATGAAGCTGTAGAACACAATGTATATATCTGAAACCATACTAATATTGAATCAAACTCAAATGGGATTGACTGAAGCCTATTGAAGGCATTTACTAGTATTATATCAGATATCGATAAATGTAAGATCTGAGGGAGTCGATATTACATTTATATTAATCCTAAGACAATCCCAAATGGATAGAGATATAACAAACTATATGATACTATAAGACTCAGGATATTTTTAGGATATTCAAAGGATATAATCAAGCATATAAAAGTATACTCATCTGAATTAGATTATACTTACTAATCTTTGTGAGTTATAATCGATGAGAATTATAAGGGCGGGGATATGGATTTGAAATTCAGGAATTATATTGCTAAAGCTCAAAGAATAAAGAATATCAAACCAAACCGAAAATCTCGTAACAAATCGAAGTTCCCATCAAAAGTATCATTCAATCAGATCAATCCATCAATCTCACCTAATTCAGTAATCTCAGATTTTATTGAAATATAATTACCTAGAGAAACCAATAAAGAAAGCATTCCTTACTTTAATAAAAACAAAAACAATAACATCTTTTCTATCCCTAATTTGCTACTTGATTTACTAAAGTAGACAGAGGAAACACTAGATATATCAAAAGTGACATCTAATCTACCAAAGCAAATAGAAGAAATATCAAATATACTCAAAGAAGCTTCTAAAAATCCCATTATTAATATATTCTCAACTTCTATTTCAATTTCACTCATTAAATATAACTTTGCCCAAAATGAATAAAGTTACAAATCACGAGATCAACCTTCAGAAACAAGATACAATCTTTGTAAAAGGAAAAGGGATACAAATATGAATAATCAAAAGGAGCAGGGAATTCCCAAGATAATCCGATTATTTCTTGCTATATCAAATAAGCTACTTAATGAACAAATCGAATAAGCTATAATGATAATCCCAAGTACTCTATGAAACAATAGAAGGATACAGAATATAATCATTTCTCATCTCACGACTATACTTGTAAACATCCCTGAAAATAATAATATAACACTACCTGCAAATGAGATATTAGGAATCAAAATCCCTAAGATCTATAAGGAAGCTGTGATAGACAAGAAATACGAAAAGGAGTAGTAAACAGTAGTTCAAGAGAAAGTTGACTCTCTAATCAAAAACGATATCTGGGAAGAATTCATTCTTCTGTAAGGAAGCAATCTAATCTCAATCAAATAGATCTTTATTATAAAAACCAAGAATAATATAATAGAGAGATTCAAAGCACAATTAATAACTCGAGGTTTTAGTTAAGTCCTAGGGAAAGATTACAATGAAACATTTGCTCCTATAGTTCGACTAGATACTCTTTATCTTTTTCTAATAATCACTATACAAGAAGATTTGAAATATTCATATTTCGATATTAAGAATACCTTTATTGAATTACACTTGAAAAAGGAAATCTATCTAATCCCCTTTTAAGGAGTACAAATAAAACAAGGATATATTCTTTATACACTCCGCAGTCTTTATAGCTTGAAGCAGACTAATAGAGATTGAAGTTTATTATTGAAAAAGTATTTACTAGAAACCGGATTCATACAAAGCCAGACTGATCTCTATTTATATATTAATCACTAAATGAATCTAATATTATTAATATATATAAATAATATTATTGTAGCTATAACATAGAAACAAGATATTGAATAGTTTTATCAAAAACTCTCTATTCGCTTTAATACTAAGAATCTGGGGGAGATTAATAAGATCTTAGAAGTTTGTATTATTCGAAACAGAAAAGAAAGAACTCTAACAATGGATCAAGAAGAATATTTAGATGCTATGCTTATATAGTTCGGAATTCCCCATGGTTAATATACACCAAGAAAGATATTAATATCTGATTACAGCTAACTACGATCTATACATTCAGATGACAAATTGGCAGACATTTATGAATATCAGTAAGCGATTAGTAATACAATTTATCCTATGGTTTATATAAGATCAGATATCGCTTTCAGTCTTGGAAGATTAGCATAGGCTATATCCAATCCAGCAAAGCATTATAATATTATATTTAAGAATCTTATGAGATATTTGAGATCAACCATCAAACAGAAGCTACACTTTGAGCCTGGGGGAGTTCAGCCGACTATATGCAAAAATTACAACCTCCCACAGAATACTATTAAAGTCTATACAGATACAGATTGGATATCCAATAAAGCTAATCGAAAAAGCATTTCGGGAGATATAATAATATTCTACGGTGAACCAATCTTATAGGCAAGCAAAAAGCAAACGTCTGTAGCGATATCAAGTGCAGAAGCAGAGTATATTTCGACAGCTATATTTGCGAAGCAAGGTCAATAGTTAGCTTAACTACTAAAGGACTTGAAATGCTTGAAATATATTGATAATAAAGAGGCAGTCCAGATGCTAGGTGATAATCAAGGAGTATTAGCTCTGACTAAGAATCCTCACCTACACGAGCGATCGAAGCACATTGACATATGCTACCACTTTATCAGGAATCTAACTAAGAAACAACTAGCTAATACTAGCTATATCAATACTAAAGATATGGCTATAGATGAACTAACAAAGCCATGCGCTAGAGTAATATTTGAAAGGTTCAAGGATATACTAGGTCTCGTAATAGAGTAAGGTTTGACTACAGAAGCTAAGAGAGAGTAATCTCTCTAAGGGAGTATTAGAAATATACGATATGTACCACATGTCATATCACATATGATATGGCACATACACACATATATATATCTTCCACTTTGTAGTCTAGATTCTAGGTTTAATAAGTCAATCTACATAGTCAATAATACATACAATCACTGTTCTACCACCCTTATTTTAACATGATATAATATAATGTGATATAATTCGAAATACATACAGATGGCATATCTGATATAAAAATCTGACAAAGGCACAACTGAGGAGTTGTTCTTGGAAATCATTATATAAATTCAAAGCATATCTATCTATCTGTCTAGACGATCCAAATATCAACTCCTATAGCTCCTGTGTAAGTATCGAAGACCCCAGGATACTGTACTTTATCTATTCCCCTTCCTAACCCCAACTCCATCGCTGAAAACCCTTCAAACGCCAAATTTAAAATCACCATTCATACCAATCCCAAATCATGACTCATCACCTCTCTGAAAACGTCCCCGCCGGATCATTCCCCCTTCTGGCCTCATACCCTTTCCTCATCCCACAACTCTAAATTCTCTCCCTCCTCCCTTCTTCCCACCCATCCCACACTCATCAACTCCACCTCCATCTACATCCACAAATCTCAATTGCGTCTCCAACACCCATTCTGGTAATGGAATCTTTCCTCTCACTCCTCCAGGTAATAGTCTTCCAAACTCACTATCCCTCGTTGCTGCCAGGATGGCCGAGAAACTTTTATTATGTGAACGTCCGTTGATATGATATGCGTATGCGCCCAGAGAATTTGCGATAAGTGCTACGACTATCGCTATACCGTAAGAAAGAAGAAGAGTGGAGGAATGGTAGGCGTATATATTTATGGAGGTTGTGAAGAGGACTGAAGTATTTACGGAAGGGCTATACATTTTTGTTAGTATTTCTTCTCTCTGATAGAAGTCTGATAAGGATAATGAAATGAAAAACATACGACAATAAATTACTATTGAGAAACCCACACGTAACATTCCAGGCCAATTCCTCCACCAACTCTTCCAGAGTCGCGTTTCCCGCCAAGCTAATATCCTGCGCCCTCTGATCACTAACTGCCGTGTTATTATTTCCCAAAGGATCATTACTCTTTCTTTCAAAAAACGCGTCCAAGTCCGAGCTACCAAGTAAGGATGTATGAGCGATCTGCGTTGTGATTTCTGAAAAATATGTAGATGGAAGACCAGGAGCCGAAGGAGCAGCTTGGAAAATACCCATTGTACCAACCATTAGATCAGCAATTGACCACATGTAAGCTGAGTATGCATGTTGAACCATGAGGGAGTTGGATAGGGGGGTGTTGATATCGGGATAAGGGACTGAGTTAAGGACGGAGAGGGATTTGGATGTGACGGTTTGAATTCCTTCTTGGAAATTAATGTTGACATTGTAAGATGCGTTGTAGAGTGTACAAACCGTGTAGTGATTTTCCGTTTGAAAGGATTCCGATCGAGTGTATTTTGAATAACCCATCCAGAGTTGATTTGAAGCATTCTGAGGTTGTTGGAGTCGGGCTTGAGGGATTACTGTAACGCTGTGGTTGGGTAATGAGCTATTGTCATAATTTCCTAGGTTAGGAACAAAAGCGTAATAATAATTTGACACTTCTGTAACTGATCCTGTGATATTGGCGACAGATTCATCTCGAAGGTTTTGTATGATCATTGCAGTAGTTGAATCAGCTTCATTACATTTGACAATAGGTCCGTAAAATTGTACATCATATGTTGCGTTCGAGAAGGGCGCATTTATTGAAAGAATTTCTCCTTGTGTTGCAGTTGCGGTTGACAAACGTGTAACGATCGTTCGTGGCCCAAGAAATAGTTCGTTTTGTACACCGTCTGTGACATTTACAGGCGCTGAGTATGTGAATCTTGCAGGTTGATCATGACCATACATGTCGAGGGAAGAGACATTGGCGTACGTATGAATGGATTTGGTACTGGGTACAACGTAGAGTGTACCGGGAGTAAGCAGAGAGCCAATGGGTAGACACCTGTATTAAAATGAGCATAAAGGTTTCATGATAGCCTGTCACAATTTCGTGGCTCAACCTCTCAAGCTCAGATTGAAGAAACAGCAAAGCTGATGAGACAGAGCAGGCCAAAGTAATGTTGAAAAGTGCCACGCATAACAAAATCAAAAGAGACTAACCATGCGACTATTGCAATTAAAGATCCCAGTTTAAGCTTCCAAAGCATTTCTGTATTCAAAATTGATAAAGCAGATGTATCGGCAATGAAAGCAGCATCGAGACAGTTAACAGAAACTTTAGTATCCTTATGGTACAAAGATTTCCAAAGCCATTGTGTATAAGCAAATCCAACCGAGCTGACAAGACATACTTGTGAAACAAAAGCAAAGGTTGTTCCATATCTAAGTTCTTGTGTTAGTCCAGTTATTGTTATTTCAGAAATGAGGGCTGAGGAATGAAGATTGTGACATGAGAGTTAGGAAGTGAGAAATGTTGCTGAGAGATGTCGATGCAACTAGAAGAACTTACCTCAAAGTCCACTGTTGAGAAAAATCATCTCCAACTTGTTTTCCTACCATGCAACTATAAAATACATGATGAGCAATACTAGCAATAATTCCAACGAATAAATTTCCACCCATCAAAATTGGTGAGCGCCAGAAAATACCATCGTGATGATGGTGGCTTGGTTCCGAATTCCCCATCAAGTCCTCTTCCTGTGTATCGAACGGTCTGATTGTTGAATGACTTCTCCTAGTCTCGGAATGCTCAGATTTCGTAGAATGAGTTGATTGTAGCGAATCCACTCGAACGGGATATGGTCTTTTTTCTTCATCTTCCATCTCGATTGTATGGAACACATATGAAGTTCCTTGATCATGATTTGTCTTGGAAAAGTCATGCAATTCAATTCTTTGGTCCTCCATCTCGGTCGTATGGAAAGTATATGAGGATTTTTGATCGTGGTCTGTTTTAGGAAAATAGTGCGATTCCTTTCCTTGATCCTTCATTTCGATAACATCCTGCAAATCTGAGGCCTCGTGATTTTGATTGGCCATAGGCAAATAATGATTAGAACTCATGGGATAAGAAGTCCTTTGGCCTGCCATAACGACCGAATAGTAAAGTGTGTGGCCATGAAAAAGTGAATTACACAAAGGTCAATTATATTCCGCGACCAGCGCAATCTAAAGCAAAGGGTCTTCGAGAGACCCTCTCATGTACCTGATTTGAAAATTCAGGAGCTTAATTTTGAGGATATTTGCTCTTGAATATATTCCGAATCGATCGAAGTCTCGACTTCCCATCCACTTTCGAAAACTCTAATTGATTAAAAGCACGACGACGACTTGTAAGCGAAAGTTTCTTTTGCTGGTAAGTATTGATTTTGGTACAGGTTCAGCATCTTCGCATCCATATATTTGAAACTTTGTCAAGTCCGTAAGGCATAGTGTAAGCTTTTACACGAAATTGGAGAAACGAGCGAACCCATCCGATCTTGACAAGACGATAACGGTGGAAATTACAAGTATGGCTGAATTATGGAGGTGGCGTAGCCCTCAGAGAATCATGATTTTATATCAATCACAACTTGATGATCGGTAAAACCAAGTAATTTCAGATTCAAATACGTGGAAAAATAGAATATTGTGCATGCTTCCTGCGAATGTAACACGACAAGAGAAGGATTTCACGAAGGCAAGGTTAAGGTTAAATCCTCGCCCAGTATACCGAGAACGTAAGCACATTATTAAGACATGATGGAACGAAGACTGGAGATAGTGCAGCCAGATAATTACCTGAAACTATCCCGTCGTCGAATTCTATGTGTTGAGCCCATTCTTGTTGTCAATGTTGTCTGACAAATGTTGTGTATGATTCTGTGTGGTTTTGTGTGGAGGAATCCAGTTGGGCATGTATTACCTTTACCTACCAGCATACTGGAAAGTGCACGTGGAACCATATTCTGGCCTTGACGTGATATCATATCTCTGCCAACGACCAACATCCATGCCCAGAATAGCATCGTCAAATGAATGGAATAAATTGGAAATCTTTGAATACGTAGATGATGAGACAATAAGACAATGAGACAATGGATCTTATTTATCGAGACAAATTGTAAACTCAAATTTCATCTTTGTTTTGTTTCAACCCCTGGCCCGCCTTCAAATGATATGATAAGGTTAACGTGAACGAACCATTTCCGAAGCTTACCCGTGAATCCACCAATCACAATCGAAAATTCGGAATCTTCAATCCTCCTTAATTTTCGACCTCTCAGATTGTATATCGGTCCCGATACTCCCGATACTCTATTCGTATGTATAGCTTTCACTGGATCCATTCCTTCTCGTTTTTCTGTATGTCAAGATGAATTGTCTTCATTCCTCAGTATTATTATTCAGTAGCTTCCATTATCAACCTTTGTCAAGCTACACCATTCACACCATCAATATCGACTGATATACAGTCTCTCACCCCAGATCGCCTAGTATATTCATACCTCTTCCTCTTACCACGCCGACCGGATATTCAAATCTCAAGATCATTATCCATTCTTCTCTATCACAATTGACTGTCAAATCCACCCTCTCCACACCTTCTACATCCTCCACGTGCACCTATCAAGACACCTCCCCCTCCCCCCTTCTCAAACCCGTCTCATCTTCTTCCCTCTCACAACAAACACCGGATCTTCATATCCTCTCAATCCCAAGAATCCACTCCCACCCCCTTCCTTCAATACCACCTCTTCAACATCCTCCCATCCCGCACTTGCCCAAAAATATCCTCCCACCCATTTCCTCCTCTCTTCATCATCCATCTTCATCCATTTCCCCACCACCTTCGTTGGAAAACATCGATTACTAAAAGCCATATGAGCTTGCCCTCCCTCTCTCAACACTCTATGTATCTCCTCAAAAACCTTAATCGGTTGAGTCAGATAATCCACCGATACATTACATATCACCACATCCATAGAATCATTTTCAACCCCCTCCAATTTTGGATCAAGATTCAAATCTTTGACAAAATACTTGGTAAGATGTTCATTTCTCTGTAATTCTGCTTCGTTCATCCCAACCCCTATCATGGTAATTGGTTTGAGTGATGAAGGTAAATGCGAAACCCATGATGAACAGATATCCAGAACAGATGATTTGGGCGTGATGAAGGTCGAATAGTAGTGTTTCAACATGGATATAGCGCCATCATCAATGTGTTGAACAAATCTTGGTTGAGAATACCATTCTGTGTCTGGAGATTCATCTTGTCGATGGAAATCTGAAGGTGTGAATTTGAATGTTGTTGGATAGAAGGATCGAGGGAGTGGTGTAATTTTTGGTAGAGGGAACGTTGGTGGGGAGTTGCTAGTCATTGTTCTGATACAGGTGAGACTTTGAGTGGCGAAGGAAGGTTTTATAATATTTCGGAAAATTGCTGCTGATTTCACCGAATGATGATACATTGATATTTTATATAGTTCGTAGGAATTTATCTCTTTTGTAGTTCATTCCAACTTCATAATAAAGAAAAGTTGATGAGTAGGAATTTTGAGTGGTGACATAACCAAAGAAAATGGTATCGTCATGGAAGCTTAAATTTATAACATCTTGACGAAAATTGAATATATCCCATCTTATACCATCTTACCCCATCTCGTTCCATCTCGTTCCATCCAACACAAAATCGATTCTTATAAATGCCGTCGTCGTTCGATTCCTTAAACTTTCTTATTTAAATTATCTATTTATCTGTACCGTACCTTAACCTGGTTGTTAAAGTATTACCATTCGATAAAAATGACTGTGATCCAGCAATTAGTTTGAATATAATACCTTTACCCCCAATATCGCTCAATCAATTGTATCAAAAGAAGGTCCACAATAGAAATGAGCAATGACGCTCCGCTGGCTCTCCGAGGGCCACTGCCGTGGGGGCAGGCTATTTACATGGCAAATTTCAACAATTTCCACTCATCCAACATGAAAGAGAGCTTTCCTCAATATTCCTCACATTCTCACCCCATATTGCTTTGACCGTCTCAAGTTTCCCCATTTCTTCATTTCAAACTTCATTCTTGATTCACGATCAATTGAGAAAGTCTCGAATCTCTCTATCATCTCCAAACAAGCTTTGCGCATTGATATATCAAAGACAACAAACACATACCCAGGGCAGCTGGTTTCGAGAACCCTCATTGAAAACTAGAGCTAGTGTTCTAAAATGGGAATTCCCAATATCCAAGACGTGGCTTGAGTTTCGCCAATTCAGGAACAAAGAGTATGAAACTTTATTGTACGGATACTAAAAGCTCAGTTGGTTGTCAAAGTCTGGGCATCCGGAAACCTTTGATGGAAAGTCACGGTCTTTGGTTCCCGCATTGATGTTTCATTTATCACAAGATATACTTTTTCAGCCCTGTGAGACTGGCGGAACAGACCTTCAGTATCGGGACCGGCGTATTGACAGTTTGAGATGTTTTGGATGAAGGAGTTCGATATGTTATCCTGTATTATGTACAGATACCTCGTTGTCCTCGAGCTTTCTTTTTCTTTTTTCAACTGGTTGATTGATTTTTTTACATACAAAATGCACTTCTCGTGGTTCATTGCGACAATACTATTAATAGCATTCTCAAATGCGAAATCAAGTGTTCAATTCGATATCCTAAATTCTCTATCACATGCACAATGTTCGAGTTCAATTCTCTCGTCTTCATATTCTCTATGTCCTTCAAATCTCGAATCATCTCGAAACAAACATCACCCAAGTGAATCCTCACAGCTTATCTCCATCAACAGCAATAAATCCAATTCAACTTTATCCACATCATCAATACCTTCACCATGGCAATACCCACCCGTCTGTTCCGATATAACCTTGACCTCCCCTAAGACTCCTCAATTCTGCGTCTACACATCCACAACTTTCGCCTCAGGCCGAGGCATCTCTCTCCTCACCACCCCAAAGATCGCTTCCAAAATCGCCTCTCTCCCCGCCTTCACCTCCTCACTCCCCTTCCAACCCCTCTACAACTCCTCAAACCCCGCACCATTTGAAATCCGCGAGCTTCCCGGTCGAGGAATGGGCGTAATAGCCACCCGTCCCATCAAACGCGGCACCATCCTCTTCGCCTATCCCACCATCGGAATTTATCACAACTCTGCATTTCCCCGATCCCACAACTCCTCCTCTTCCTCTCAAAACCACACATCTCTCTTCTCCCTCTCCGCCACCCAACTCCCCCCCTCCTCCTCAAACCTCCTCTATTCCCTCGCAGCGCACGAAACGCACCGACAGCTCCATAACGGCGAAGGCATCATCGGACGTCTCAACACCAATACCTTTGGCGAAGACTTCCTCGGCCAAGAACACAGTATTGTGGTTCCTGAAACCGCGCGATTAAATCACGATTGTAGACCTAATGCGAATTATTATTTTGATGCGAGAACACTGATGCATTATACGGCTGCGGGGAGGGAGATTGCGGTGGGGGAGGAAGTTACTATTACTTGTATGTATTCTCTTTTTTCCACTTATTCTTTCCCCCTTTCCCGAGTATTTCAGAGACAGGAATCTTGATTCTTCAAACGGAAATTTCGCGATTGCAAAACCCCACACTAACAACTCCCTAGACACCAACCCCCTCATCCCCTCCGGTTCGCGCCGCTCCGCCCTCCACCACTCCTGGGGCTTCCACTGCACCTGTTCCCTCTGTCTCCTTCCCACCCCCCAACTGCACCACTCCAACCATCTCATCCGCACTATCCTCTCCCTCCAATCCTCTCTCGAATATAATTCCTCATCTCCTTTTCCCCCGGTGGATTTCATCTCCAAATCACTCTATCTCATTGAACTGTATAGATTAGAAGGACTGGATAGTCATATCGGAGATGGATATCGCAGTGCGGCGTTGGCGTTTAGTGTTGTGGGGAAGGAGTGGGAGACGAGGATGTATGTGGAGAGGGCGGTGGAGGCGATGGGGGGGAGTGAGGGATGGAGGGGGGAGGGGGTGAGAGAGATGAGGAGGTGGATTGGAGGAAGGGAAGGGGTGAGGGGACATTGGAGTTGGGGGAGGGGGTTGGGTGGTAAGGAGAAGAATGGGGAGAAAGGGAATTGTGGGTGTGGGGATAGGAATGGGAAAGATGAGTTGTGATAATGTTTAGATGTAAATGTAGATGAAGATATAGAGAATACTGATGATGAGTTTTGTAATTTGTATTTTGATACAGATCCATATTACAGAGTAAATATTAATATTCTTTTGTCACTCGTACTTCGCTAAAGATTCTATATATGCTATGCTTTAGAAAATGATCAACGCCTTTCACACTATGCCCCACTCCCATACCATGCCCCAAAGCGCCTAAAGGCCCAATTATCCTGTTCCTATATATGAAAAAAACGCATTTTATCCATCTCATCACTATCTCTCGATGTCCATTCAACTGCCAATCTCATCTCAAAATCATCAGATCTTCTTTTCTTCTTTCCTTTCTCAATCCCAATCCCAACTTTTCTATCCAACATTCCTAATCTATCACACCTTCCCTGCATCTACTTCTCAACGCAAGAATTCCATCGCCTCACCCCTCATCCTCAATTAACCCCCTCCATCGCATGCCCCGACGGTCCCTGAACCGCATAATCACACGTCACAAACGCTCTGTCCACCTCGGGCAACCCCTCGCAACAATACTGCAAAGTTTCCGCAACATCATGTGCCTCTTCCAGCGTCGTTCCCTCGGACAACAAAATATCGATTTCAACCCAAACCCCATCGCCCGCATGATACGCCGTGATACTTTTATATCCATTTACCAGAGGGGAAAAGCGCCACGCGAGGAATGTGAGTTTTTGCTGGAGACGATCGTCGACTGCGGAGCCGGTGAGGCGGAAGATGTTTTCGAGACAGGTGGATGCCCAGTCGTAGATGATGAAGAGGGAGAGGAGTCCGGCGCCGAGGGGGTCGAGCCACCAGATATTGGCGGCGTGGCCGATGTAGGGGAAAATAAGGGAGAGAGTGTTGAAGACCACGTCAGTTTTGCAGTCTTTGTTTTATGTTAGTGGGTGGGATTGTATCTTTGCGTTGAGATAGGTTAGGGCTATAAATTATGCATACCTTGAGCCAAAGCTTGTACTTGAGTAGTTTTAATCCTAATACATCCGAACCAAATAAGTCCCTTGAGACCAATCGTACCAGCCATTGACGCAATAGCAATGACGGGTAATTCCTTTGCTTGATGCGGACCCTTGGACATGAGTTTCTGGGCCGATTCTTGAAGGATTTGTAGAAATGAAATAATCATGATGATTGAGAAGACCAGAATCCCAATTGGTTCCAATCTTTTTCTTCCCACTGGAAATTTTCGTTTCAAACTCATCAATCGCCACTGCACCAGTCTATTTGTTGTGAATACAATAATCGTACATAAAAGATCGAGAGCGGAATCCACCAACGAAGCAATAAGAGAAAGAGACGAGGAATAGAACGCCGCCACCGCTTTTGCAACCAGCAAGATGATATTCGCGATAACATTTATATTGATTGCCCATTTTGCGCTTCTTCGAGCTTTTTGACGTTTCTCTTGTTCGGCATCCGGTAAGAAAGGTTCGACAAATCCTTGGGTATCTTGTAATGCGCCACCTCCTTCTGCAACTCCATCTCCGTTATCATCTCGCGGATCGAAGGATTCGAGAATATCGTCTGCAAGTGCTTGGACGAGGGCATTGACTTCGAGCCAGTCATCTAGACGATTATTTTGATCTTCGTAGAAACTGCGGACGGATTTTGGCATTTCTTTGAGCTGTGGGGAGAATTAGTGAGATGTTCCATTTTGCATATAGATGGGTGTATTTGAAAATGTGGAAAGGATAAAACAAAGTGGGAAATAGCATACCTCTTCATCTTTCTTGCGGAAGCTCTCTAAACTCGAACTCTTCACTCCATCTAACAATTTGGTCTTGAATTCTTCTCGTCTTCGATCATCTGGCTCTAAAGGTCCATGATCGCGAAATCTATATTTCCTATCTTTTGATGGTCTGCCTTGTTCTAAGTCTCGGCGGAGAGAGGTACTTTGTTTGGCATTATATGCATTATCATTTCCTGTTGCTCGGCTTCGATGACCTACCATGTTGAATTATGATATGGACACTGTCGTAGATGGAGGAAAGACAGGAAGAAAAAGAATACAAGAATGAAAGAATGAGAGAATAGAAAAAGAAAATCAATTGATATATTTACCACGAATTAATGTATTATGGAAGTCATGATCCCTTCATCTTACCTAGTACTTACTACGAGGTACATTTATTGACCTTGGTTTTTGGTGGTGGTGGAACATTCATGATGTCATTTTATGTCACTGGCAAGCCAACGTGGATCATTATCGTTGCCGTGAGATGCAGATGCGATGGTGAAACAATTATTAGACAACAAGACGGCGAAAATAAGTGTCTATAAATATTCTCTCTGATAGATTGATGTCTTCGGACAATATATCAGACATCGGTGTTGTGTAGAAGATATACTTTTATATTCTCTTTTGGAATTTCTTATCTGCGAGATTGTTCTTCCTGAATCCTAGGAGTCCTGGATTATTCTCCGGGGTATATCTTGGCATAGATGGGAAAGTGGAGAATGTACAGATTTGTACCTGGAGCTATCTTTGGCAGCAGTGCAATTGTTCAGAGAAGATATCTACTCTCAAGCGTAGCAGTTCGTTGTCCTTTTACCGTCATATAACAATGTTCTGCAATATGACGATACGTTTGATTGTAAAAGCTTTCGTTGATATCTATAATTCCGAGTCTGAATTCCCATATAATAAAGATAAACTGATTCATAGATCGCTTGACTTTCCCCTGCTAAGTTTTATGAGGGGCGAAAAATCTGTTATCTTAGTGCGAGGTACAAGGTACGGATTAGCGGTCCGAAGCGATGATAATTCATCATGATTGTTAGTTTCTTTCGACTGAAATAACGAATTAGACTATAATAAACACAAATCACGACTAGTATAAAGGACCAAGCACACCGTATTGTCGATCAAGTCAAGATACTCAACACACAATATTCTCGAGTTAAGAGTTGCAGCCGAACACACATATATCCTCGACTTGTAAGTGAAAACACCAAACACACCACAGCGTCGTCACCCAACTTAATAGACTCAACATCTTCCACCAAGTTTCCTATCCAAATCACTCTATTTTGACCCGTTTGCTACCAGACTTGTCTTTATCTTCCTCCTTCTTTTGCTTCTTTCTCTTCTTACTGTTGAGTAAGCTTAATTCGTCAGAGACTTGGCTTAAGAATTCCAGCTGGGCTTTATACAGATCCTCATCCACACTGGATTCAGAGTCATCACAATCTTCTTCGATTTTATTGTAAATTTTCTTTTCTCTCTCGCTATCGTCTTCAATCTTAATGGCCCTCTCCTTTTGACGTTCACTGTCATCCTCAATCTTGATGACTCTCTCATTTTCCACCTTGATAACACTCTCATTCTCATCCTCATCCCCACTGCCATCTTTAGTTTTGATGACTCTCTTATTTTCAACCACAATAATACTCTCATTCCCATTCTCACTCTCACTTCCACTTTCATTTTCATTGACATCTCCTTTCTCAATTTCATTCCTCGCCAGTATCCGTTTTCTTCTTAATTTGTCTCCTCTCTCCGTTTTCTTTCCTACCGGAGTCTCCTTGATGACAGATTTACGCTTCCGTGATATTGAATTCGCAAATTCCAAGGGCTCTCGATCACTGTCTGAGTCGATGGTCGTGCTATTGGCTCTGGTAAAAGGCTCAATGACTGACAGTGCATGACTGGTATCGATAGCTGGCTCATCCATGGTAACAGTGAGGGTGCTCTGGTTCGAGGGCTCATCTATGAAGAAACTTGATGCAGTGCGGATCTCCCCGCTATTACAACGGGCAAGCAAGCCACATGGAATCATGCTAATACCAAAGCATTTCATGAATGACAAAGTGCATTGAGGTGCTTCGATAGTCCCTCTGCTCTTCAGTACCTTTCCGGCCAATTTGGCATCCCTGGTCGAAAGCTCAGGATCTCGACTTCTATGAAATTTGTACAGACTGTTATACTCGATGAGGCGTGAGATCATTTCAGCGTTCAAGGCTCGACAAACTTCTCGCTCTGTGCGTTTCAGGCTGAAACATCTAGCGAAATGTCTATTGAAATCGCTTCCCTTGACGTATTGAAGTTGGCTGTAGAAGAAATTCCTGATAGCAACTTTTCGCTTAGATGTCTCTTCGAGCCTTTTTTTTCACTAATTTCATCGTTCTTCTCGAGTGAAAGGTCATTTTGGCAAATTCTGAAAATTCCCGGCTCTGCTCCTCTACATCTTTCTTTGTCATATTGACCGCTCAATAGTATTTCATTTCTTCCTCAAACCCCTGAAGGCTTGCCACAAGTATGTCCCGGCCCACATCCGATAGCATTGCCATTATCACCACCTTCTTGCTTTCCTGTATGAATAAATGCTTCTGAGCATCAGGAACACTACAGCTTTTAATGTAGTCGGTGACCCGGAAAAGAGGAACGACATCACCTGCCAGTACAATCCTGGCAACTTTGTCATGAAAAGTAGGGTTGTAGTTTGCGATATGCCGATCGGAATCATTTCGAGTTATATGCTCTCTGTTCACAAGTTGAACATTTGGACTTTCCTACATAGTCATGGACTGAAGATGGACGTTAATAAAATCAATCAATCAATCAATCAATCACCATTTGGACTTTGGACGCGCTTGGGCTCCGTAGCAGTTTGATCGGCAATATCTTTGCGTATGTGCTGTTCTGAATTCGCAACAGCTTGATTATCCAGGCTTTGGGAAGAGTCGAGCTTTGCGCTACACTGATCGCGGCTAATCTCGTTCGTGTTTGTATCTGGCGTGGGTGAGTGGGTTGATGTTGTACTGCTACACTGAGACACGGTTATACAAGGCTCAGCAGGCGAAATGACAGTCCCAATCCATCTGAGGAAGTTCATTGTGATGTACTTTTTTATTGAAAACGCGTTCTTCGATGAGTTTGAGGGCGCGGAGGCAACTATTTGCCGTTGTTCTCTTGTTTGTTATCCTGCAGGTATCCACGAGTCTAATCGTTTTGGGAAGTATGGTGGCACAAACATCTTCCTACATATTAGACCAATATCATTTTCTCAGCTAATGTGAACAGAAAAATATCCTTTGTTGATCACATGACTTCCATAGCTAGTATTTATAGATCTTTTTTCGGTAGACTTGGAAAAAGGCAATCTATATTCTTACTTTTTATTCGACTATTTATATTTTGATATGTGCGTACTATATAGCTTCCATTCGTTCCCTCACCTTATTATCGATATATAACGATTTATTCTATTTACCATATATAGCTATTTAGGATTGCTTTAGTTCTATGGTATATGCGAAGGCTTTTCTTGTGTGACCTCTACCACCTTCTACTCTTTTACACTAAGTCAGAAGAAATTGTTCTTTAAGACGATATAAATTAGAATCTGACAACTATCTATCTATGTACTTATCAAAAACTGAAACATCTAGTTGTAAGTATCGCGAATTACGACATTCGACTTACAATCTTGCATAGATTGAAATAACTGTGAAGTCTTTATGAATAGTAGCATTGTCTTGAACAGGAAATTAATTGTACATGTATATTATATATGAAGTGTAAATGAGAAGATTTTAAGAGGAAATGATTGTTTTTATACAATGTGACTAGTTGAGTTATACTCTTGCCTATAATGAAAGTATGAAAGTACTTGAGTAGATGAGGTCATTTCTCTGTATTATTGTTAGATTGTTTTACATCTAAAAATATCCTCTCAAGTGGCTGAACATATCGTAACGCCACTCCCTCCATACGCCACATTTTGCTATGACGTTTCGGGAAGGGGCACACGAGACCTCAGCTCGTTCCAAAATAATGCCCAAAACTTTCCCATAAATTTATTTTTATTAAGTTTTTGCTCACGTTAACATTAACATAATATAGAACTCAATCACATAGCTCAAATATCTAGATTTATAGATCTCTGAATAGATTCATATTTCTCTTCTCTTTTTCTCATCAAAAATCGCAACAGTGTCTTCAATTCCTAACAACATTCTTCATTATATCATCAAACTCCCTTTGCGACTACGATTGCCACTCGCTCCAAACAAAACAACATTACAACCACCACAAATGACATCCTACTTCTCACGACTAAGTCCAATTCCAGGGTTTCCAGAATATACTGGGCCTCATAAAGTAGGAACAATTGATGTCGAAATCCCTATCTCAGAACTCGACTCTCCAGCCCAAATACCAAACAATGCAGGAAATATTCCAACAATTCAATATCGAATCTTTTACCCATGCGAAACGGAAACGAAACATAAGGCAAAGAGTGTGAATTGGATACCCGCGCCCCAAAGAGATTATATAAGTGCTTATTCTAGGTTTTTGGGAGCTGGCAGTACATTGGCAGAGGTTATCTCGTAAGTTAAGGTGATTCTTAGGATAAGGGGCAAATGTTGATATTTTGGGCACAATAGATATTTCCCAAGATTACTTCATTATGTTACGATTCCAGTTCGCAAGAATGCGCCTCTTTTACAACCAAAGACAAGCAATAATCGTTGGCCTGTTATGATTTTTTCGCACGGATTGGGTGGTTCAAGAAATGCGTATTCACACATTGTAGGATCAGTGGCAAGCCATGGGATGATAGTTATTGCACCAGAGCATCGTGATGGTTCAACCCCTATATCCTACGTTCGAGAGCCACCATCCGATTCTTCGACGGATAAAGAAAATTTTTCGAAGAAACAAGTCAAGAAAACGATCGACTATGTCAAATTGTCGCATACACCGAGTCCGGAAGTTGAGGAAGGAAGAAATGAACAATTGAAGATTCGACTTTGGGAGATGGGTTTGATTCATGACAGTTTATTGAAATTGGATGAGGGAAAGCAAATTACGAACCTCAATACATCTTCGACTTCGTTATCAATATTCAAAGATAAAATGAATGTTCATGAACCTGGGAAGATCACTTTCGCAGGTCATTCTTTTGGAGCAGCAACAGTGGTTCAGTTCATCAAATCAGTCTTCTATGCCCCTGAAGCATCTTCCGCTCCAAAATCTTACAAACCGGTTTATGAACCATCTCCAAATTCTCCCATATGCTCTCAAATCACACCGAACAATCCAATCGTACTTCTAGATTGTTGGTGTTTCCCTCTTCGCTCCCAAGCAACCCGCTGGTTATGGGATCATCCTCTTCCATCGTACGCTCCCTCTGGGCCTGGTGGTTCCGCAATCCTTGCCGTCGAATCCCAAGCCTTCTACAAATGGACTGAACATTTCAACGCTACTAAACGACTTCTTTCGGCCGACCCATCTTCTCATAATCCATCCAGTAATGGACAATCAGAACCACATTTCTATTATCCTACTTCGAGTGCGCATCTTAGTCAATCAGATTTCGGCGTCCTTTTTCCATGGGTTACGAAAAAAGTATTCGCAGCAGAGGAACCTGAAAGGATCATGAAATTGAATGTTAGAGCAATTATGCAACTACTTAGGGAAAGAGGGGTAGAAGTAGGAAAATCTTGTAAAGAAGATTTGGAGTTAGAAGGAGGAGAAGAGGAGACAGATAATGATTTGAAGATCTTTGGAAAAGATGGGGGAGTCAGAGGGTGGAATTGGTTGAGCGTTTATGATAATGCGGGGACAAGAAAACTGGATGAGGGAGAGGAATCGGAAGTTGCGGATAAACAATTGGATGGAAAACAAGTCGAAGTTGGAAAGGAAGAGGGAAATGGTGAGAAAAGTATGGATGTAGAACCCGCGGATGTGGTTATGACAAATGAGGTTGCCGCTGGCACGGAGTCGAAATTGTGAGGAGCATGATGTGGGATACTACTTAGGTAGTCGTCTGCATACATAAGCTCCTGGTGGCTGGTTTTTAGAGAGGCTTTTCTTTGGGGCCATTTAGAATTCATTAGGGCGGGTCTTTTGATTTATAGTTTTGGGTGTGGACCACAATTGATTCTGGCGTTAATGTTTGAGAGAGGAGTCTAACCAGGGATTTGGAAAGATGGAGATGATAAAGGGTTATGAATAGAGATCTTGCATATGAATTAGATGGAATATAACTAAAGAATTGACTAAATACAATACATTATATCAATCAAATCCCTCAATGGTAGTATACCTCCGAGACGATTGATCCGCAATGTGTAGTTAAATGATAGATACATACCTCTAAGTAGGTATGATCAATTGACTGAAGAAAGAATTGATCTTCTTAAATTCTCGCTTAACCATTTACTAGGTAGTTTGATGACGTACTACAGCCGATAATTGAAGATCCTATTGCAGTTTGGGAGATGCTAATACTCTTGGCACAGAATGTCTCATTAGCTTGTAAATTGGAAGGAATTAAACAAGGATGTTCTTTGTAGGGGGTTTGATCTACGAGAGAATAGAATCATAGTGATCTGTTCTCCACAGGTTATGTGATCACATAGTGCCTAGATAGGCATAGAATCTTTGAAATACCACATGGTTTTCTCCGGTAGGTGTACAAACACCCTGCGTGGAAGTCTTGGCATTAGGATTCCCTTCTTCATTCTGCGCTGCATATGTTGTGTGGGCGTTTGCGCTCGGGAATCAGAGGGCTCGGAAGTATGTGGTAACGTGTAACATTAGTGGATTACAGAGCTTTCTGCATGTGCAATTTAATTGATAAAACATTTGACTCTCTGCGGCATAGAGAATGCGTCTATGGGTCTTGGCATGGTGACTTTCTCGCCAGCTCTAGAATATCGGATATGCGTGGATTGTTAGCGCGATGTCTTGTGAAATTGGGGGAGAGGAGAAAAAGACTCACAAATACGCAAAAGGTGAAACAGGTGAAATGGTTCGTTCGTGTCGATTCGATTCGTGATCACTTAGCTTCTCATTTGAGAATTTCCAGCTGGCACCAACGGGGAGGTGTGATCAAGCCAGCCGCCCTATTGACGAATTAGCAGTTAGCGGAGAGGGATACTTAACTTGTCCTTAAAAAATGGGAGTGGGTGAGGGGGTGGCGCTGATGGCCCCGGAGGGGGCCATGAAAAAAAAGGGGATGGTTGGGAAAATATCGCTAGAGGAGCCCAGAGGGGCTCCATGGAAAAAAGGATGGTTAAGTGGGAAAATATCGCTAATGGAGCCGGAAATGTCCATGGAGAGAAAAAAAATGGTCAAGTGGAAAAATATCGCTAGAGGAGCCCAGAGGGGCTCCGTGAAAAAAAAAGCAAAGGGTAAATAAATTAGATTCGCTGGTGGAAGGTGATCCACGGTGTGATTTTTTGTTTGTAAGGGTTTTTGGTATGAAAGAAAGGAAAGAGCCCAGAGAGATAGATGAAAAAAAAGGAAAGAAAAGGAAAAAAAGGGAAAAAAAGAAAAACTCAAGGCGCCGATAAGAACAAAGGAAATTTTTTGGTGATTGTTTATTATTTTGAAATTTTTTTAGTGCAGGATAGTATTTTTTAGTATATGTATCTTCTGTTAGCAGAAGAAAAAAGACAGAAGAGTGCCGTAAAGAGAAGAGAGGTGGGGGATCAGTCCACCTCGCAGAGCCATCCCGCCAGCTCTGCTCTTATGCCCCCGTAAAGCCACAAGGGTCTGAATCCTACTGGGAGGATTGATGACCCGCAAAGATTGCTAGCAACGTTAGGGTAATCAAAGGATGGGAGATAGGGATGGTGCCACGTAGCTGGATGTTGTTTTGGTTGCTTGGGCTTAGCCCAAGCGAAATAGACCGAAGCGTATCGGTCGAAGTTGGATGTATCCATGGAGGAAGACATCGTGGGATCGGTGGTGTTGGTGGTGGT
Organism: Botrytis paeoniae; assembly: GCA_004786145.1. Taxonomy (NCBI): domain Eukaryota; kingdom Fungi; phylum Ascomycota; class Leotiomycetes; order Helotiales; family Sclerotiniaceae; genus Botrytis; species Botrytis paeoniae. Next base: position 23,152 of record PQXI01000090.1, read on the forward strand.
TGGCGCGGTGGTGGTGAAAGATGTGAGTGAAAGAGTTGAATGGTTGAGTGTTTGAATGTGAGCTTGAAAAGTTTGATTGTCAAAAGAGTTAATCGTTTTCGTACGAAGAAGAAAAGAGGATTGATTGAAAGGGAAGAGCCCTTTATATAGACAAAATTGGCCATGAAGGTCTCCTTGTCTCCGGAGTCTTACGGGGGCTAAATCAAAGCTAACGTTCATGATGTCGCTAATTTAGGGCAAAAACTTTTGATCGTTGGAGCCCCGCACTTGATCTACAAAGTAGATGTAGATCATGAGAAAAGCTTAATGTGTCAATCCGGCTCGGGTAATTTAGCTTATTTGAGACCATGATTTGACTCGAGATATTGAATTACTATGACTTGCTGTACTAATCTGGAACATTTGATCTACATAAAAGACTGAATTTGATCTGGACATTAAATGACTATAAAGTGCTATACTTATTTGAAACATTTTAACTACGTGGGAGACTGGATTTAATTTGGACATTGAATGACTATGAAAGACTGTACTACTTCGAATGATTATGAAATGCTGTACTGCTCTAGAACATTTAAACTACATGAGGGACTTAATTCAATCTAGACATTGAATCCCTATGAAATACTGTACTGATTTGGAATATTTAAACTACCTGAGAGACTGGATTCAATACAGACATTGAATCAGTGTAAAATACTATCTTAACGTGAGATGTTGAATTCATTTGAGATATTCGATTCATTTGCAACAATCATAATACAAAATTCGAAGGCACTACTTTGCGTTCACATTATCATGAGTCAATCGTACCTAGGTACTAAGAGTACATCGCGCTAAGAGTACATCGCGCTAAGAGTACATTGCGCTAGCAGTCCATCACGCTAGTAGTCCATCACACTAAATGATTGACAGCCGACAATCCCGTTAGAAACCTAAAAGTACATCACATTAGCCCTACCACGCGGCCCCGAAACTCAATGATCTTGATTAATACCCGTGAATCTAACTTCAACAGGAATTCTTGATGATTATCCTATCGTGCAAGAATGACTCACAGAAGATGCCAAAACTTAGTACGTCAAATTTTGGAAAGCCCTATGGATTCACCCGAAGAATATCGCAACTAGTAATGAGTGTGCGCTTCGGAACGGGTGTTAGTGATTATGTACATGTCATTACGAATCTAAAGTAGATCTGGAAATCTTCTAGATATGAAGATCCGCTAGAAATTCCCTTCAAACGAAATACGCGCGATGATCTTGGTACAATTCGATATTTGACTTAAGGAACTGTCATGACGATCATTGAACTTACGATAAATGGGATTCTATCTTGTGCTTAGAAATGATCATCGCGACTTCTATCTGGGTTATTGAAATTTGAGTTTCAGCCCAGAAAAGACTTATAGTTCGCGGTAAGGGAGCCCATAACTAAAATGTCATTTTGCGGGTATGATGCATCCGTATGAACATCGATGACGTAATGGAAGAGATGAGGATCGTGAGAATAATTTGAATTTGGCAGCAAAAAAGTATACATTGAAGATATCATGGGATTTTCAGTCTTCAGATGAAATGTAGATGTAATTAAGCAGCTCGCAGTTCGATGTCGGTACCGTACAGCTTGCATTCAATCTTGCTGGCGGTCCAAGATATCGATTTCCCTTTCTTAACCGAGAAACAGAAAACATGAACTGAAGTGCAAGGCCGATGACTCCTGCAGTCATTTGATAGAAGTTCCTCAGATACATATAGAACATGTCGTAGAGATATAAAGAGTGAAACTTTTAGTTCGAAATATCTGTAGGTCTTAAAGGACTGGAAAACATAAATATTGAAGTAACTCGCACCACTGATATCGTGATATATGAAGAATTAGATGTAGATGTCCTCAGCTGCAGAGTCGCAAATAGAACCTTGCTAGTATCTTTGAAAAAGAGGATAAAAACTGTACTCTGAGGCTAAGTACACTTTCACTTGCACGATGAGCATACATATCATTACAAAGCTCTTAAAACCATCACATACTTGGAAATCAATAGAATAAGTAATATAGAAAAAGACAGAACAGTACTGTGAAATCTACAAATCCTTATCCAAAGCTTGTGCCTGATTCATCGCCCAATAAGTCCCTCTCAACTCCATTAATTTTAGGTGTGTGCCTCTCTCGACAATTCTTCCCTTCACGAGTACTAAAATACAATCGGCGTTCCTAATAGTCGCTAGTCTATGTGCCACTGTGATCGTGGTAGTCTGACCTGAAATTCGATTCAAAGCATCGAGCACTTCCTTTTCGCTCAAAGAATCAAGCGCACTGGTCGCCTCGTCTAACAACAAAATTCTGGGTTGGCGTACTAGTGCTCGGGTAAGTGCTATTCGTTGCCTCTGACCTCCGCTGAAACCAAAACCTTTCTCTCCACATTGTGTATTGTAACCTTCTGGTAGAGAAATGATGAAATCGTGTATATTTGCATCTTTTGCGGCATTTTCGAGGCGTTCATCAATCGAGGACAAATCGCGAACACCGAGAAGAAGGTTTTCTCGAAGGGTACCTTCAAACAAAGTGGTGTTTTGAGAGACTAGGCCCGTTTGACTGCGATGATACTGGGTATCAATCTCGTTCAAGGAAGATGAATTGATGAGAATGGATCCATTGTTGATTGTGTAAAACTTCTCGAGTAAGGCAATGATGGTAGACTTTCCAGAGCCTGAAGGGCCAACAATCGCTAGATTTTGGCCTGGTTCAATCATAAAATCAATCTCTTTCAGAACTGAATGTTGCGAAGAGTTTGGATAGCTAAATTCGACGCCTTGAAACTCGATAGACACTGGAGTGTTTCTAACTTTCTCATCATCGTAATTCTTTTGCTGGGATGTGGTTTCGTCAGGTATGGAAGCTGCTCTTGATCTTAAGCCAACAATCTTGTTAATGGAATGACCTGCTTGCGATATACCTAAACTTTCATGAGCTGATTGATTCTTGAACGCGTTAAAACACTTACTACTCGAACTTGCGAAAAATTCAGCTGCACCTTCTCCACCGGATAATATCGCCAAGAAAACAATCCATAGTTCAACAGTTTCCAGCTTGCCATTGGCCAGGAGGTTACCTCCGTACCAGAATATTAGAGCCATACCTATATAAAATCAGTGTTAATCAAAGTAGTATACAAAGTCAAGAGACAAATTTACCAAGAAAAGCTCCACTCTCCGAAAAGGCAAACAGCGGCATTGTTACTAGAATATTCTTGTAGAAGACCGGAAGAGATTCTCGCATTCTCTTGTCGAGTTGAAGGCATACCTCGTCCTCCATGGTCAAAGCTGCCACTGTTCGTACTGCTCCAATGACTTCTGATGCATATTGTGCACTGCTCAGTAGGGGCCCAGAAAGAGTTTTACTTTTCGCAGAGGCTGAACGAACCCGGAGGTAACCGGCCAAAAGAATAACAGGCACACTGCCAAACAATCCAACCAGTGCTAGTCGCCATGAAACTACTAGCGCCAAAATGCTGCACGATGTTAAATTTACCAAAGCAACTAAAAGAGATCCCAGAACTGTAAACAATATCTGAATGTGGCTCGTATGCAATGAGAGAGATGCTACAAGAGTTCCTTTCGAATTTTGTTCTTTGTCAAAGAAAAAAGGATCCTGCCGTATCATGGATTTAAAGTATTCAGTTTGGTAATAGAACTTTGTGGTAGTGCCCATTATCGACGAAATAGTACCCATTAAGAAAAAGGCGATAATGACCCCGATAGCAACCACAAACCACATGAGAGACCAAAAGTTTTCCGTCCTTTGAATGTTGGAGTCGAATTTTCCAAGCCTGGAAACACTATGTCCAAAAAGAATTGCTTGGGCTGGGTATACGCCGCCTGCAATCACACATATAGGTACCACTGCTACAAAAAGTCGCAGGAGTACTCGATGGTCCAGTAGACTTAGCCATAAAGATCGGAATAATGAAGACCTTGGCGGATCCAGCGTCGCAGGGGTGGACATGCCGTCAAAAGCTTTCGTGGGTTGCGCCATCTCATCAAGTTGCAACTTGGTGGCATCGATTTTGTTGTCTTCTTGAATTTCAGATTTTTCAAGTGGCTGATCGGTATATTGAATTGTCTCGTCGAGCCGTTGCGCCTCATCAAGTTGGGCATATTTACCGTTCATTGCCAGTAAAGATTGATGTGTGCCGCTTTCAAGCACAGTTCCATTTTTTAACAAGACGATCTGGTCCGCTTTTTGAACAAGGGATAGCTTGTGTGTTATGACAATACTTGTCATACCTGTTGAAACCTTTTTTATGGCTGCCTCTACGATCCGCTCTGATTCTATGTCCAAGCCCGACGTTGCCTCGTCGAAGATCAAAATTTCCGGAGACGATATTAGAGCTCGAGCTATACTGATGCGTTGCTTTTGGCCACCACTGAGGAGATTTCCTTTATCTCCCACCTTAGTATCATACCCATCGGGTAAGCTTTCAATGAAGGTGTGCGCTCCGACATCCATGCAGCTCTTGACTACCAAGTCTCTCTTGTCCTTGTCAGATGAATTTTCGAAGGACGTGCCATAAAGTCCGCAAGCAACATTGTAAAATATACTATCATTAAAAAGTGTAACTTCCTTATCGCACAATTAGAAAATTTCAACTAGTCTTATTAGAAAGCAAGAGACATACCTGCTGCACAAGTCCAATTTTGCTTCGCAATGATTTCACATTCAGCTCATTAATAGCGAATCCATCAATTGAGACGGTGCCTCGTTTTGGCTCATACCATCGCTCAATTAAACCAACAATTGTGCTTTTTCCAGAGCCACTAGTGCCAACTAGAGCTGTCATCTTACCGGCCTCAAAGCGGATATTCAAGGAATCAAGAACATTAACAGAAGGCCTGGAGGGATAAAAGTAAGAGATGTCATGCAGTCTAATCTCGCCCTTGATACTTTCAAGTATTACATCGCCACTGCTAAGGGAATTGATAGTTGACGTGCTCTTAATCACTTTATTCAGGTTTATTGAGGCTGCCCTTGCCTTAGAGAGAATTCCATAGATTGGCAAAATCTTCCTCATACCATTTGTCCCTTGATTGATAGAAAGAATCACGCTATTAACGACGTCAGTAGAAGCAACTAAATCCAGGTCACAATTAAACATACATGACGATTGTTCCGCCGCTTGATATTTTCCCCTGGTTTAACAGAATCGTTCCATACCAAAATGCAAGAGCATACGAAGAGAGCAGAGCAAAGTAGCTCATCGAAAACTGCACTGCAAGTATGGGACTCTTCTGCATTCTTTTTGTCCTAGCAGCTTCGAGAATTGCGGTGTAGTCATCAACCAGTTTCGATTCCGCAACACAGGCCATGACCATACGTATACCATTGAACACTTCTTCCGCCAAATTCGCCGCGCTTTCCTCAATTTGCTGGATTTTCTGCTCAAGTCGTGTATCTAGAGCAGCGGTACCAAAGTTACTAATGAACAGAAGCAAAATTGTAGAGAAAAGGACCAAAGTGAGCTGCCAACTGTGTACAAAGGCAATGATCAGGGAAACAATGACAGTTGAACCTGCCTGCATGACAACTCCAAGCTTCTCAGCCAATGCATCCTCAATACTATTGATGCTCGTAGCAAAATTGTCGGCGACTTTTCCTTGGCTCACTAGTCCCGTATCTTGATGGATAGCTGACTTCAGATACGATGCTCTGAGTCTTCTGGAACGATTCATTGCAGATATTGATAGTAAAATACCATAAGCGCAGGTGAGAAACCATTGACCAAAAAAAAGGTACAACAAGTACAGAACTTCAGAGTCAACAGTTTCTTTTAGGGCAGAAGCATCTTGGAAATTGTTAAATTTGTTTGCTAAACCTCCAAAAATCAGGGGCATTAGTGGCCGTGCTGTTCCGGCACCAATTGCTGCTGCAATTCCCACGAGCTGGAGAATATCCACTGACCATCTTGATGCATCAAGAAAAGCCGGCCACGAACGATCTATCACTTGAGCTTTAGGTAGGGCCGTATCGCGGCTGATAGTTGCCATTAAGCCTCTGTACAGAATGGGTGTAGTGAATCAAAAAAAGATAAGAATGTGCTACGGAAATTTTCTGACAGAAAGACAAAATGATTCCTTTCGCCCCAAAATGATTGAAAATACTCTTAACAATCTGCTGGTCATATTATAAAGACGATGCATACATAGTGCAGACGTATGGTAACATGATAACATAAGCATTATAATCTGCGGCGTATAAACTAACATCTGGTTCTGATCTTGGTATCTTTTAAGATAACCCAATCAAAGAAAATTTAATCACCAGCACCGATAGATACCCTTCAAACGTCACATATAGGAATACAATTGGTGCGGAGAAAAGGTATGTCAAATGTAACAGTTGGACTTTTTCGTTCGTGGTTGAAGATGCCTGTAGTTTCTACTCCTATATATGGTGTGATATGTACCGCAAAGTTCTAGATTGAATTACAAATCAAGATCATGATAATTTTGCCGAAGCATCTAACCAACTCAAATCTAACCACGAACGACCAATCAATCGCAAATTCCCCCCCGCCTCCACTCATCTCACTCCCTGGATCGTCAAAATCTATTTATCCGCATCGGACAAATCATCATTATAGGCAAGAATCATGCTCAAAACCTTGTCACTCGCAACAGCCGCCCTGGGGGTTACATCTGCCGATTCCGGCACAGACAAATCGTCGTTGTAGGCCAAAATCATGCTCGAAACTTGCTCGCTTGGGGCAGGAATTCTGCTTTTAAGCTGAGCAGGCGCGGCCTCGTCTTTAATGTGTTAGCAACGCGTTGACGACTTCAAATCAGTGATAGCCGGCAGACATGTACCTTTAGTCAAGATAGGAGCACCCAAAACTGCCGGGGTAATGGCAAAAAGGCCGATTACGAACGCGAGTTGCATTATGAAAGATCTGGATATATTTGGGCTTCGAAATTGGCGTCTGAATAGAGTGAGGAGGGGTTGAGAGCCGGCTCGTTATGAGTAATGTTTTGATGTTTCGGAATGCACAAGAAACCGAATATGATCGGTCTTTATATATCTATGGGTTTGAGTTCCTATACCATACTGGCTGGTCAGTTATCCAATGATACCCCACGAAACTTGAACTCTATCACAGCGCGCCGATATGCTACATGGCGATATTCGTACCAGGACTGATGGAGGTATCAACCCGACTCAACCCCACCAGGATTGAAACCACAGGTGGAGGTTATGTCCTCGCAATCTTCTTGGCTCTTACTTTTAGCTGCTCATGTAGCAGGTCTGGAGTTCACTGCGAAGCAATCCTATCCACAAGATTTCTTACCCCTCATAGTTCATGTCAATATGTGGACAGATAATATCCAATAATGGAACTCTGCACTGGACTAAACGGTCGGATATCATAGCATCTACCAAGTGGCAAAGAAGCTGTGGGGCCGATAACTGTGAGTGTGACGATAAGAATTTATCGGTTCAGACCAAATTTCCGGTATTGATATTCATTACCTATGTACAGAACCGCTGCAAGAGGAAACTTCAAGTCTGAATAACGATAAGCATTCTTGGCCTTCTTTCTATCTTCAAGCCTCATGTTTTTGAACAATGACATACGCTGAAAAGATAATCGTCTTCTCGAGCTCTTTTTTGCTATCAAGTATTACACCAAGTTATTCTGATCCGTCCAAGGAAATTTCCCGGCTTGAACACAGTTGCCGGCTACTGGTCACTTGTTTTTTTAAGTTTCAACTCACGTTTTCGAAATCTTCTTTACTTTTACAATTCGGGTGCGATAAAATGGAAAGAGAAAACCTCCTTGATTCTCCGGATGAAGCTCGTTGTAGTGACGAAGAAGCTACACAGAGTCTGGCCGAGTTGCAGCAGCATAAGACGTCCAAATTTCAAAAGAAATGCGGGGGACGGAATGTTGTATTTCGGAGAGTTTTACCATGGGTACTCCATCTAGCCCTGCTATCTACATCACTGGGACTCCTTATAAAGACTCTCCTCATACAAAGGTCTTTACCTGCGATTTGCGTAGAGGATAGACTCCAATGGAGTATGTGCGACTTGAAATTGCTATCATTCATGTGGTCCATGCTAACCAATCACAGTCATCACCATGGATTCTGTTCCCGACATTCATCACTTTGAGCGCTTGGTTGGTAGTTTCAATCGATCCTCGTCTCCTTACAAAGGGCCTCCATCGCCAGCTGTTGATGCCGCATGGGCCGAGTTGACCGACTGTAAGACCTCTACATAAATCTCCTTTATTGAGTCTGACTTATGATGATAGATGGCGCAATCAGCATATCAGAGGAGACTTTCGGGAAGCTGAATGCTTCCAAAAATGCTGTAAAGGTTCCAGCCGAATATGGAGGTGGGAGACTAGCTTTCGTGGAAGCTATTCATCAATTGCATTGCTTGGTAGGTTATACTCACCCTTTTTAACATACAACATTACTTAACGATTGAATACAGGAATCGCTATGGCGACATACATATCCAGATTATTATAGAGAAGCCGCAAGAAAAATCAAAACAAACGATCAAGAGTGGCACGACCATATGGGTGGGTGCTCTTCTCTTATTTGGACAGTTGCTTCTTCATCTTTATGCTAACGATACAACGAACCTTCAGATCACTGCGTTGATATGTTACGTCAAAAATTAATGTGCGATGCCGATGTACATCTAGTCACCTATAACTGGTTGAAAGGCCACGATGCTCCACATCCCAATTTCAACACGGCAAGGCAATGTCGAAGTTTTGAAGCCGTCAAACAGTATGTCATGGAAAATGCCCTTGATGGCTCTAACCTACCTAAGATGTATTTTGAAAAGCCTAAAGACGGTTCTGTAATGGAGTACGAGGAACCTCCATTTGATCCTCTTGCCGATGGATGGCCATCAAACCATCACTAAAGGACTGCGTACATTCAGAGGTTCTTTTACTCTGTACATAGCACTTTACCTTGGACGGTACGGATCGTTTGTGCATGAAACCTTAGGTTCCACAGATCTTTGCAATCCTTGCGTGCTCGAACAGGGTGCTCGGAATCTGCGTATCCATCATCGGCGATCCTCCTTCGATAGGAAGCTGGAATTGTCGGCACACATGGTCTGAGCTTCGGTGACAATTTTGATGGCTCGATGAGCGCTAGAATTTTGATAACACCATCTGCGGGCACCCAATCAAGTCGAAGAATGATCTTTGTACATCCTAGGTAATTAGCGAATTTCTACAAAGATGGGAGATCCTTGCCCACGCTCGCGAATGGTACAAATTCTGGCTTCTCCGGCCTCAACCCTGGTGGGTGCAGATAACAGAGTCGAAGGTGGCACGTGCTTGGTTCGGAGTTATAACCAAAAAGGATTGCCCCAACTACCTCCTGCTTTAACGCCGTGTATACATACCCAATTAATGGCTTTCTTGCTGAATTATTCTCAAATATGAGATTGCGTATTCAAAGGCTGCTGATAACCATATTTCGTTTCGAGGCAGATCATCTCCGGCCCCCAAAGTTATGACCTTCCAAACAAAGAATTATCAGCAGATCCTCGACATCCACAATTTGTGTGTCTAGAATATACCGCGCCGCTCATATTCAATTGAGCGGCACAGTACATGGATAGGTTGCAGGTAGCTAGATGTGACAGAGAGAAATACTTATTTGTTCAAGCTTGCAAAAAAGGTAGCTCCAGGTGTAGATCTGCCCGAATACTGGAAATCATTCAAACGAACGAAAACAGGTCTGATTTAGGACCCCTCTCTCCCCATCTTTGCGTTGAGTCCTTCTTATATCGGGAGCATAGATTTCCATTTCCTTGCATCAATTGTAAAATTTAGAATGCATGCTGGGGTCGATATCACACAAGAATGATGCAGACTGAAGAACGGGAAAGAAATTGCAGGACGTTATTCAATTCTCTTGAAGATTATTTTGCAGCAGGACAAGGCAGGCAACAGGCGGTACATTTCTTTACCCCCGTGATTGTAAAATGGAGTTAAGAAGATGAGCACCCAGTTCCCACAAGGAAGCATATTCTCCTCACACGCACACTGGCTAAGTTCATCGACACCTCATTTATGAAATCTGGAGTCGTACTCCGCTCCCATAATTTTGCACATACCTTATATCCATAGCCGAAACTCAGAGCTATGGTTCTTGTTGTTCCACTCGAGAATCTGAATGTATAGTAGCGGAATCCTAAATTGATCCGTCGAGTACGCAAGGCTAATCGTATTGGCAGGCGCTGGCATGGACCCTATTCAGTATCTCGACTGTGCTTACATTTGGCCGTTTCTACATTAGATGGCAAAAAGGAAAGAGTTTGCATCTAGATGACACCTTTAATGCATTGGCTCTTGGATCCTTACTCGCTTTTGCCATCACATATCAGGTTTACCTTCCGATCCAATATAACTACCAACTATATGCACTTGGTCTCGGAGGATATCTTCCCAGCGACGATCAGTTGATGTATGCACAAAACGTGGGCATCGTCAACATTGTTTTCTTTTGGGTAACCATATACCTCGTGAAAGCATCTTTCTTAGCCCTCTACTGGGCTCTATTCTCGGTATCCAATGCTTTTCGAAAATGGTGGCTAGCAGTCGCAATCTACACTGGGATTTCGTTTCTCGCAACCTTTTTCGCCATTTTTTGGTCATGTAAAACTCCCAGTCAACTTGAAGATCTTGGTACGATATTTCCGTCTTATAACGTCGGATCCAACTAACAAAACCAAAGAGGCATGCAATACCATATCTGAGGAGCTCATCATTGGCCTCGAAACTTTGTGGTGTGTTCTAAACACAGTGGGAGATATTTTGAGTACGTCAAAAGTCCCAGCATTTTCGGTCAACGCAGCTAACGTAGTTTTCCACCAGCGATGACATTACCTCTGGGTATGCTACGCGCGATGCACATGCCCACATCTCGAAAACTGGGTGTGGCAGCTATCGCAGGCCTAGTGATCATCGACATACTTTTCGACGTCCTCCGAACCATCTACACCGTCGGAAGCTACACAAGCTCATTTCCTAATGCCAATGCAGTCTGGGCTCTTTGCGAACCCACCATTGCCGTAATGGTGTGCGCACTGCCCCCCTATCGAACATTACTTTTTCGAAAAAAGATCGATCCTTCGACTTCATACCAGGGAATGCATGGAACGAGGAGTACTCGGAAAACCAAGTCTGGCAATACTTCAAGGCCCCATGAAATGGATGATATGAGTGCGTATAGTCTGGCTTCTACTCGATCTGTGTTGGGACACCACGCGGATGTGCATGCTGTTTGATTGAACGCCTAGATGCACGCTTGTAGAATATGATTGCTTGTATTTTTGGGAAACACGTCTTTGTGCTTTTAGCAATGGTGGCTCATAAGGATTGAAACACGAAATTGTAATTTAGCTGTATTTGAGAGATAACATTTTCGAACTCTCCGTTGAATGGAATATACTCATGTTTATATATTACCCAGTGCCCATAATTTTCAGCAGTCCAGACAAAATTCTCGGTAGTTCGTGATGAGCGTAGCCGAAATTACCAACAGAAATAGAGATCACCTTCTCAAAGAATCAGATCATATCAAGTGAGCCGTGTTCCATAGCCAATCATAGTATGGTGATAAGTCAGAAACGCAACAGTTGGTATGTCCCACAATAGTCCCGTATGTATTTATAGTGTACCTAGACCCCACTAGTTTCATCGAGTACAAGCACAACATCGGTGCGGCAAATTAACCTTGAAAGTTCAACACAAACAGCAACATCATAAAGCACCATGGTGACCGTTGCAATTATTGGGGCCGGCCCAGCAGGTCTTGTTGCCGCAAAAACACTCCTCAAGTCATCTCCAAAGGACCCCGTCTTCAAAGTCACAGTATTCGAGCAGGGGTCCGACGTTGGGGGTCTCTGGGCCGTGGAATCAAATCCCAATGGAATCATCAATCCTGAGATGAATACCAATCTTTCGCAATTCACCGTCTGTTTTTCTGATCTTGCCTGGGATTCGGTGGAAATGCAACCTCTAGCCACGATATATCCTAAAGCGTGGCAAGTCCATCGATACTTGAAGGAATATGCTGCGAGATATATTCCAGCTGGCATCATCGCTTTCAAAACCTACGTCAAAGAGATCGAACACATCCAAACTTCTCCAGAGGAGGAGACCAATAAATGGAAAATCACAAGCATCGCGCCCGAAGGAGGTACTCCCATCGAAGAGATTAAGATTTTCGACTACCTGATCATTGCATCTGGATTTTTCTCCCAGGTCAGACAAGTTCCATTTCCATGCACCAACCTGATCCAACAACAAGATGGCGAACCATCTACCATCCTCCACAGCTCCCAATACCGGCAACTTTCCGATCTCTCACCCACCCATCCGCAATCCCTACCAGGAAAAATCCTCATAATAGGGGGCTCTCATTCAGGCGCCGAAGTAGCCTCTCTAATCGCCATGCACATATCCGACGCGCAGTATTCACCTTCTGGAACTGGGACTCGGACTCCCCCTACAGAAATCATCCACGTGATGCCTCATCCCCTCGTTTCCATACCATCATTCGTTCGTAGCGGAAATGAAAAACTCCCTTCATTTGTGCAATTAGATTCACGTCTTTATGATCTCTCTTCGCGACCGGAAGGACCGATTTCGTTTAATTTTGGACTCTCGAATGCAGAGAAGAGAAAGAAGTTGTGGGATACGCTTGGTATGCTTATGTCTGGGACAGTGGATGTGGAAAATGATGACGGCTCGAAAAAGAGCGATGAAGTTGATTTGGGAGCTCCGTATGCGGTTGTAGGTGACAAGTATGCGGAGTTTATCAGGTCTGGTGCGATTAAGCAAGTATTTGGTCGGATCACTCAGCTTGAACAGCAATCAGTAAGTCAATTCCATTGTTTTCTCCAGCAAACAATATCTGACACGTAAAAGCAAAACGAAAATTTAATGCTCGCAACCATTGCTTCACAACCCGAGCAAATCAAAATAGAAGAGATCGCAGCCGTCGTATACGCGACGGGATTTTCCACCTCACCCGCGTTGAATTTCCTACCAGAAGAGATTAAAGATAGTTTAGGCTACAACGCCTCTTATCCCCGTCTTCCTTTGCTGTTAAGTGAAGATTGTATGAGCAGCTCTAGAGATTCTCCGAGTAACCTAGCACTCATGGGATTTTTCGACGGTTCATATTGGGGAATTTTGGAGAGTCAAGCGCGCGTGATTGCGAGGAAATGGGGCGAGCAAAGTAAGGAGCTTTCTTCTCCTACTCAGGATCAAGATGTAACAGATGAGGATGGTTCTTCGAAACTCCGTGCTTTTATGGAAGAATTAAGGGTCATGATGGATAAAGACCCTTCATCCGTCCCCCAAAATTTCTTCAGTGATTACCCCGGCTTAATGGAGGAAACCTCACGAAAACTAGGGCTCCAGAAGATAAACCTATCATGGGGCGAAAGAGAAGGAATGGTCAGTCCAGCTCGCTACATAGACTCACAGTGCAACATAAGCGAATCCGAAAAAGCCATGCACAAACTGCAAAAAACACTCCAAGATTCCCGGGACGGAAAAGCCATTTTCGCTAAATCTACTTTCCGTGGCCTCCAAGGAAACTGGAAGGACTTCAATACAAAAACCGAATCCAATGAATCATCCCCCAGGAGCTCAAGCTCATTTCATCCCCGCCATTCAACAGATGCAACTTCAGATCTCGAGTATCTCTGCATTACACAGTGCGAAGAATCCAGCAATCGCATCCCCAGAACAATCTACCGCCTCCGCGAAAGCGAAAACCAAATCGAGATTTGGAGTGTTAATCCGAAAAGCGGATTAGCAGCTGATAAAATATGTTATATTCTCGATTTTAAAGACGGGATCGTTGAGGAACAGACAGATGTGAATCGAGTCACTGTTGTAGCTACAGGGACTCCTGATGCAGACTTGAGCTATAAAATCATGTACTCATTCTGTTTTGCGGGTGTGCGAATTACAGAATTCAAGATTGAGCATTTTGATGAGGAGAATGTTAAGATCGATTCTGGGTTTCATTTTGTGCGATAAATTCTCTGGATTCTAGAAGGAGGGGGGAAATCTTAATGTATATTATCGAAAAATTGTAATTACCTAGTACATCATATATACCATCATAAACCTCCAATATCATCCCAGGAAACTATCAAGAAATAATTCACATCTACCTTCAAGCCCATTTTTTCACTTACTTAGAGTAATTGTTCATATAACTGCACTCGAGGATTTTTCGGTCCATTGATTCAAGAGCTATAAAGGAGAATATCCCATACTGATTCCTTCAACCAACTCCTATATACCCGATCCAATTTAGGAATATAAGCTTGATATAACAGGTAATAAATCCAAAAGATACAAAAGAATTATACAATCAAGAAACTCATAGAGCTCTACCATATAATCAATTCGATTATACAATATTCAACCAACATCGGAAAATAACTTGGTATACAAACATCATTTCAAATAAGATTATCAAAATCCAAATCCGACTTCTTGAAAACATCATTACTATTGAGATCTTAGACTGATAAGATCTGAAACAATACTGCAACTTGCAAAGACGCTGCTTTCACAACCCTCTTGAAGCGATAAAGGAGTATTGACTGGAAGTTATCAAACGACAAAATTCGAATGTAGCATTAGTTCGAAGATCGAAGAGTTAATGATGATAATAGTGGATGAATATTTTGAAAGTGCCAGGTAGGAAAGATTGACAATATCTCATATCCGAGAACTTCGGTAACCCACCACCCCCCCTCCCCCCCAAAGTAAGGTTATATCTTCTACAACCTTTTTCGCCCTCGTCTTTGCCCTCTAATTTTCCCTTCAAGAGTTAATTCTCGGAAAGGACACCTCTACAAACAATTGTTAGTCCCGTGTAAGCAATCGGGACAAATCCGCCATGGACAATAGAAATTCTATCTCGCGGACCCGAACTCCCATCCATCCCTTTGAAGCTCCGAAGCCGTAAATCCCCGCACAAAGTGTACATGGGGACCTGCGTTATCTGGTCAATCTGCAGCGGACACCGAATGCTTTGTAAGAACGACCTGGGTACTTAGAAATGTACATATCCGGCTTATTTATTCATGAGTCAATATTTTATTGGACTAAATGTTGATTTATAATTATCCGGTACTGTCGAAATTTTTTCACGTTTTGTTGTTTGAAGTATCATTTTTGTGTGTTTGTGAAATTTACGAGGAACGGCGTGGGATTTGATCAGCAATGGGCTCCCCCGATTTCGCAGCAGCTTCTTCGCCTCACCATTCCTCTGATTATGATGATGGGAAAACAGCATATGCTGCCCCCATTACATATCAAAATGAAGATCTTGACATCGATGAAGCGTCCAGGAAGAATTTGGAAAAGAGATTGGTGAGGAAGGTGGACTGGAGATTATGTACGATCGCTGGAATATTATGTAGTTTGAATTTGATGGATTCGGGAATCATTAGTTCGGCCAGTGTCGCAGATGATTTCTTTACGGATTTAGGTTTGGGAGTTGGGAATAGATATGTAAGTTCCTGTACTCCGTCAATTGATTTTGTTCCTGCGTACTGATAGTATATACTGCAGTCTGTATCAATCTTAGTGTACACAGTGGCAAGTGTAGCATTTCAGTTGCCAGCTACACTGTGTGTGAGGATGTGTGGGCCAAGATTCGTATTCTCATTGATTACGATTGGGTTTGGCATTATAACATTGGTATGAAAGACTCTAAGTCAATCCCAGGCTTGATTTGAAGAAGGAAATTCTAATGGCATGGCGAAGTGTACGGCTTTCATTAATACCTGGCAACAGATGGTAGCCCTTCGTCTACTCTTGGGAATTGCTCAATCTGCTATCTTTCCAGGACTGAGCTACCTTATTTCAACTTGGTATACCAGAAAAGAACAGCAGCTTCGTTTCGCTTTTTTGCAGACGGGCGAAGTTATTGTTGTTGGTCTGGGAATTTTCCTTAACTATGGTGTGAACCATTTGAATGGTAAAGGGAGCTTGGCCGGTTGGAGGTGGATGTTTCTAGTGCAAGGTTTGCTTGCTATAGGTATGTTACTCCGATCAATGGCCCGGTGTCGAAAGCTAATTTGTTGATAGTTGTGGGATGCGCAACCTATTTCTGGATGGTGGATTTCCCAGAAAATGCTCATAAAAGTTTTCGTTTCTTGACGGCCGAAGAGCAAAATCTGGCACTGACAAGAATTTCTGATGATAGAGGCGACGTGAAGGCCGAGGAGTTCTCGTTAGGAAAATGTATTGTCCATTTTCTAGATCCAAAGATCTACGGTTTCTGTGCTTTGCTTTTTTGCTTGAACTTGGTATCGACAAGTAAGTACTAGTTACCAGTAACATTATTAGGGCTAACATGCTAACTCCAACCAAAGGCATGTCTTACTTTCTACCCATCATTCTGAAAACTGGAATGGGATTTTCTGAGGACAGTTCCATCATGTTATCAGCACCGCCATATTTCTATGCTGTAATTCCCGTCATTATCTCCTCGATAGTTGGTGATCGTTATCAACTTCGAGGCTTGGTCATAATTTTCAATTCCATCTGTACCATTGTGGGTTTCTGCATGTTGGGCTTCGCTAGTCAAGACACAGTTCGTTATATTGGAACATATTTATCGACAGGAGGTTATGTGTCAAACTGGGCAGCAATGAATGCATACCAATCATCCAATATCGTCGGACAGTGGAAAAGAGCAACCTTTGCGGCTGCCGGAACTGCCTGTAATGGGTTAGGAGGAATTGCCGGTGCGTTCATTATCAGGTATAATGAAGCGCCTCGATATCTGACAGCAATTTGGGTCAGTGTTGGCTCCCAAATTTTCATTATTGCTATTGTTGGCATTTTCTCGATATATTTTTGGTATGCCAACGATCGACAGAGAAAGGGGATGGTCTTACTAGAGAGAACCGTGAACTTCAGGTATACTTATTAGAATCTGACAATGTAATGTTGGGTGATTTGAATGAAGATTTGACAATCTCAACGCCTTCCGTATTTTGAAAAATCTCATGAAGTAGCTAGCTATATATACTCTGAGCATACAATTTCTCAAAGGATCTCGTACGACAAACAGTTGACGCATTCGACGAGTACTATTTTGTGACCAAAAGAGAATGGGCACTCATTGCTGAGAATCGTCTATTTGGGCTAACTTCACAACGCCTATATCAGGTCAACTCTGTAAACAATAGTTCATCGGATGTTGTTTTTTCGAACGAACTTATGAAAGCAATACTTATATTGACTTCCAAGTTGTTAGCATATGTGTTCAATGTGTGTTCATACCCCAGTAAAAGTTACATGATACAGTTTATGCTTGATCATCCATCGGGACATCCCAAGATGCCAATGCTTGACGACGTACAGTATCGTTCCGTACCATGCTGACTGACGTAGCTGGTGGATGCAACTCAACCACGTCTTTTTATCTCGATGTTTGGTGAACTAGTGAATAGAGACGATAAGTGGTAGTAGTATTCTTCAATACGACTGAAATCATTTTGACTTGATTTACTCGGGTAATAATTGGTGAATTAGATGCTGCACTCTAAAATGTTCCAAGACTTGTTATGCAGAGCGAACGAACCGCTATGATTTACATTAAACAACCTTATTAGCATTAGCATCTAGATGTGACCCTAGATACGGAAAACTCTTGGGACCAACTACGCAACATCATTCATTTCCTATCAACTCACCTCACAATAACCAATCCGTGTTTACACTCATTTGTTGAAGCTGCCTAGGTATTGCTCCTAAGATCTTAGAATATTCATTTGCTTCGGTATCATTTAATCATTCGGCATACATAGACCATCGACTTCAGCAGCCCAATAGCCCAATACAACTGGGTCATTTGTTCAAAGCGGCAAGCTCATCCAAATCTGGGTAAATCCGGCATCGCGAACTTGGAACTACGGAATTTCCGAAATTACATGGGGCAGTCTTTAGACCACTTCGCAGGACGATAACAATTTCGAAACCGAGCAGGAGGAGTATTCCCCTCATAGCAACCTCCCAGACGAATTATACAAGATGGGTTTTCTGGGTGTTTATACCGCAGTATATGATTATGTTCCGGCAGGTGAGGGAGAACTTACTATCAACGAAGGTGATATCCTCTATGTGCTAGAGAAGAGCACAGAAGACGACTGGTGGAAAGCAAAGAAGAAGGCCTCTGCAGACGATGAGGATGAGCCCGTGGGATTGATCCCAAATAACTACATCCAGGAGGTATGGATATTCAATTTAAATCTGCGATTTATGACAATGGCAATAGGGGATCAACATACCCGTTCAAATGACAATATGAAGATACTTGGTTTATTGGCGATGGTGCAGCATATGCTAACTTCTATCTCTATAGGCAGCACCATCTAGCAAAGCTAGAGCTCTCTACGACTACACGAGACAGACAGACGAGGAGCTATCATTCACGGAAGATGCACAACTCGAGGTTTTCGACACATCAGATCCGGACTGGATCTTGGTGGGCTTCGAGGGAGAGTATGGCTTTGTACCTGCAAATTATATTGAATTATCTGAGAACTTAGAAGAGCCCAAAGAAGCACCTGCTCCAAGTCTTCCAAGCCGACCAAGACCACCACCAGTTGCAGTAGAAGAAGAAGCACCGGAGGCCCCTCTATCACCTCAGTCCCCCGAATCCCCAGTAGTTGCGACCCCGGCTACTGCAATCGCAGGTATATTAAATCAGCAACAACAGAGGAAATCGTCCGCTCCGGTAGCTCGAGCCCCACCAGAATTCACCCCCGAAGCCTCCGATGAAGAACCACCCACACCTACATTACCTGCGAGACCGGTATCGCAAGTATCTGTACCGCAGCCTAGTCGAGAGCGGGATCGAGAGTCTACCCGGCATTACTCCCCAAGGCTTCCTGCATCTCCTACTGGTGTTGCCGCATCCCCTCCTTATAATAGAGTATCTTTCGCTACAATGGGCGTGGATGTCCCAGATGAGTCTAGAGCGAGTCGTGCACCAGGTGGATTTCACATGTATAACATCAGCGAGATGGTGCATGTAATGGGTAAAAAAAAGAAAATGCCTACAACTCTAGGTATCAACATCGCTACAGGTACAATTTTGATCGCCCCGGAGCAAGCCCGAGATGGACCAGAGCAAACTTGGACAGCGGAGAAAATGACGCATTATTCATTGGAAGGCAAGCATGTTTTCATGGAACTAGTACGTCCTACCAAGAGTATTGATTTCCACGCCGGGGCTAAAGACACCGCGACGGAAATTGTGAGTGCATTGGGAGAACTTGCGGGCGCTGTTCGAGCAGAAGGATTAAGAGAGGTTATTGCAGCAGGATCTGGATCTGGCCTGAAGAGAGGACAAGTTCTCTACGATTTCGTGGCACAAGGAGAGGATGAAGTAGATGTGAATGTTGGGGATGAAGTCGTTATAATTGACGATATCAAAAGTGAGGAATGGTGGATGGTACGGCGGGTCAAGAATGCGAAAGAAGGAGTCGTTCCAAGTAGTTACATCGAAGTTGTTGGTACAGTGCAACCACAAAGTTCGGCTGGAATAAACGCGGGGCGATCAACCGTTGAACAAAATAGACTCGAGGAAGCGCGACTAGCAAGGGAAGCCCTGAAGACAGCGAAGAGAGACGAGGTTGAGGTAGGCCCTGGAATGCGACTACCCGAACGGGGTAGCAGTCTATATGCTCGTGACAATGGTAACCAATCTGGGCAACAGAAGAGACGAGATAATGGCCGAGAAAGCAGCTCTTCGAAATCCTCGAAATCCAGTAAGTAATATTTCCATCCAGCGCAACGCATTGTAGCTAACAATCCATAGAACCTGATCCTGCCAAAGTAAGAACCTGGACGGATCGCTCGAAGTCCTTCAGTGTTGAGGCACAATTTCTAGCGCTGAAAGACGGTAAGATAAATCTTCACAAAATGAACGGCGTGAAAATTGCTGTCCCAGTTGTCAAAATGTCAGTTGAAGATCTGGAATATGTTGAACGAATGACGGGTATATCATTGGATGAAGATAAGCCGTTATCAGACATCAAAAAGCAGCAAAAGTCACGAGCAGCCGAAAGACAGCCAAGCAATGGTGCAAGTGTCGGCGCAAGCATTGAACGTCCAGAGTATGACTGGTTCCAATTCTTCCTCTCCTGCGACGTTGCTGTGGGTCTTTGTGAGAGATATGCACAGGCATTCAAGCGAGATTCTATGGATGAGAGTGTTCTGCCTGATATTGATGCCACTGTACTTCGGAACCTTGGAATTCGCGAGGGGGATATCATCAAAATAATAAGATTCATAGACAAGAAATACATGCGGAAAGATGGGAAGCGAAATGTCAGCCTTGGTGACGATGAGGGTGAAGCTGGTCTCTTTTCTGGACCCGGTGGTACATTGAAAAATAATACTCGAAAAGGTCGCCCCGCTCCTGCTGTACAAACTAATGATGTGGTGGATGCAAACGCCTTTTCGCAGAATGGTTCCGATAAGTCATCTCCTCAAGGTGTTGCCACACCCCTCGCAACTGCTCCAACTCCAGCAGGAAAGGACGTCAAGCGAGGAGGGTTCGATGATGATGCATGGGATGTTAAGCCATCCAAACAAGAAGCTACAAGCAGTGCGCCTGTCGAGTCTACACCTGCTCCAGCTCCCGCTCCACAGCAGCCAGCTATCACTGGCTCGATGCAAGAACTTTCGCTGTTGTCTACTCCCCTCGAACCAGTAAAAGCACAGCCGACTGCTCAAGCAACACCGCAACCCCAAGGCCCACCTGCCGTCACTCCTTCAATATTTGCTGGAATCGGAAATCAACAAACTGGACTCCCTCAACAGCAACCTGCTCCTTCTGGGCCTTTGTTCCCAGCAAACTTAGCGCGTCAACGTCCTGGACCCCCTCAAATGGGCGCAAACACGACTCTAATACCACCACTTCCTCCTTCGCGACCTTTATCAGCTCCTCAAGCTGTGACCGCTTACGCCCCACCTCCACTTCAAGCTCAAGCTACTGGGTATGGAGCTTTCCAACCTCAAATTGCTCCTCCTGGACAAAGTCTGCATGACCTCAATCAACAACGCATGCAACAGCAGCAACAGCAAATGCAACAACAACAATTTATGCAACAGCAAACTGGCATGATGCAACAACCTACCGGATTCAATCAATTCAATCCTGGAGCACCTAACAACTTTCAACAATTTCCCATGCAAACGGGCGCTCCTCAGCAATTCATACCGAATCAAACAGGTACACCATTTTCAAACCCTCCAGTACAGCCATTCCAACCACAGCCACTTCAACCTCAAGTTACAGGCTTCCAGAGTGCATTCCCTACTGGACAACAATTCCCTCAACCTACCGGTGTAAACTCATTCTTGCCTCCTGCCATGCAACCTCAGCAAACAGGCATGATGAATGGAACAACCAGTTTTGGTGGCCAGAATTTCCCTGCACCACCGGCTCCACCTGCGCCACAGCAACATCCATCCCCATTAATCCCTCAAGTGACTGGGCCAGCACCACCAGGTAATTTTGTTCTTCTACCATACTGTTATATGAACCTGCAACTAATTCAATTTCCAGTTCGTTTCGGACTTAATGGCACTAATAACATCGCGCCACAACCCACTGGCAGACGCGCGAACCTCTCACAAGCCAGTAAGTTCATCTCTATGTCTCCATCACTTTCAAACACTAATGCAACACAGCTCCTCAAAATCCATTTGGATTCTAAGTTGATGGTAAACAAATGTACACTTTACCCCGGCTATCATTGTTTTTCTTGTTGTAAAATAGGTGGATAGGCATGCATAGCTAAGCATTGAGATGTTAATATCTTTTTCATTTTACTTTGACAGAAATTCGTTTACGTGGTCACGTATCCGTGGCTATGGATATATTGGGAAGGGCGTAGCGGAGCCTATAGGAGAGAGGTTTATATCGATATTATATCATATTTAATTGATCAATTTATTTGGAGGGGAATAAAGTGTGATGTGTCCGAATTTTTGCTGATGATGTTTGTTTGTGATTTGAAGTCGACACATGGAGTGTTTTATGGGTGAGTTCCGCACACGGTCTTTGTTTTTTACTCAATCCAGTTGCAACGACAAAAAATGACAACATGGTTAGTAGCTCCCCAGCAGGATTTGGAGAAGTTTCTCGGGAATATTGAAACGTGCGAAACGCCAGGGAGTAGGGAGCGTTAGAGATCTACATTCGCGCACGGATGCGCTCTTAAGCACGGACTGAAAGGTGGATGTGATACAAGCTTATTTTGACGAGACTCGTGTGAGAAATGTTTGTGAATTGTAACGTGGTTGTGTTGTGTTGTGGAGGGAAAAGTTTGAGGGAATGGGGCTTGGGGTTTGAGGTTTGAGGTGGAGGAGGGAACTTCCGGGAGGGGGATTGGCCGGGTGAGGGCGGCTTGGAGGCTGTGAGTCTGTGAGTCTGTGACTTTTTGACTTTGTGAGAAGAGGGTTATACTGCAGTGGCTACTAGTGTAGTTAAGGATAGAAGGGGGCTTGGTGGGGGAGCGGGATGAATGGTCTGTGAAGGTTTGTGGTGGAGGTGCAAGTGTAAGTGATGTCAAAAAGGCATGGTATATTTTCTCGGGGTCGAGGAAGATGGGGGAAAGAAGGAAAAGAGGTGAATTACATCTAATAATCGGTCGTTACGAGAGTATTGTGCTTTCATATGCATTGTCTTCGTTTTTTCGTCGGTTAGTACATTCACCATTGCACCATAGCCAAGCCCTAGCAGAAATCCCAAATCGCAAGTCCGGGTCAAATCTTTTACCCTGAAGTTTCACGGCACGAGAACTGAGATTTTCTATGTTATGACATGATATGTTCATGCTTGGTATGTTTAAAGTTAAGCTTAATTTTCTCTCCTGGTTCGTGTGACGTCTTTTGATTTATATTCTCCGGAGCTTGGCATGTTGTGGGTTAGGTAGATGGGTACTAATGATGATTATGATAATGATGTTTTGAGAAGAAGCAAAATCTTCGGGGAGATACTTGCTGATGCGTGGGATGTTTCATGGTGGTGAGTTTGTGGTTTTTGTTGTGGTTTTTGTTGTGGTTTGGGGTGCTGTTTGTGGTGAGGATTTGGGGGAGAGGGTAGGGCACGATGCGTGTGAGGCGGAGTATTACTACTCGTGATGTACTGGTTTGTGTTAATGAATCTCTAATTTGTAGGAAGATATCGGACATCGGATATCGAATACGTGCTGAATATCGACTCGAGAAGTCGTGTGGCAGATTGTTTTACGTGAATTTGTGCGATTCGTATTAGTCTGATGTTTCTTGACTGATGGTTCGAGGATGTGGTTCTTGTGTGTTATATGTTATTTGCTTTCGGTACCGAGGGGGTTGGTATGGTTTTTGTCGATTCATGTGCATATTTATTATAGCGTTCACCCCAACTTTTCATCTGTTTTTTAGATTCTTTCTTCGGTTATCTTGACACTTTTTGAGCTCGAATTCCTTTTTGATATTTTGTTTTTTGTTTTGACTTTTATTAATAATATATATAAAATTGACAGGTTCAATTTGATATACCTAATAACTTCTACACATACATATAAACACATCCAATTCTCTACCACACATTTATATACCCCTAATCATCAAAAATGCACACACAAACCATCTACACCTACGCGCTGGTCGCACTCGCCAGTTCCGTTCTCGCTGCTCCTGTCGGAACCTCAGGGTCACTAAAATCCACATCCGCATCCGTATCCAAGAATCTAGTTGCTCGAGAACCATTCGTGGTTTATGGGAAATCTTTTGAGGAGGATAGTGGTGCTTCGCTTGAGAAGGAGAGAAGGGTTGATGGGTGTGTATTTTTTTATCTTTTATTTTTTATCTATGTCAATATCTGTATTTGTATTCAAAAACGAGAGTTATAGATAGAAAATGGAATATCCAGCAAGAGAAAGAAGGAAGAACTAACAGAATATAGATTCGCACTCCCAGTATCAAAAACAACGGTAATCTCGAGAGGAAATGAGGGAGCTTCGGGACCACCTCCTAGTGGTCAGTCGTCGGGATCGAATAATGGGAATGGGAATGGGAATGGGAATGGGAATAAACCGCCTCCTGGACTGTCGCCTTCAAGTGGACCGGGAAATAGTGGGGGACCACCTCCTGGATCGCCACCCTCGTCGAATGGACCGGGTAATAGTGGTTCGAATGAGAATGGAAATGGGAATGGAAATAAACCGGCTCCTGGACCTCCTCCTTCCAATGGATCAAACAGTAGTGGACCAGGGAATAGCGGTTCGAATGGGAATGGGAATAAACCGCCTCCCGGACCTCCTCCTTCGAACGGACCAGGTAATAGCGGGGGGCCACCTCCTGGATCTTCTCCTGGATCGCCGCCTTCGTCGAATGGACCGGGAAATAGTGGTTCGAATGGAAACGGTTCATCGGGACCGTCGAATGGACCGTCGAATGGAGGACCAAGTGGAGGATCGGGCGGGAATCAGTATTAAGGAATCAATTTGAGAGCGTGGTAAAGAGTCAGGGAAAAAGGGAAGAGTGAGGTTTTGTTGAATTCAAGAATGTCTCTTCAAGTTAATATATTATTTTTATAAGGAGGTTGGTACTTGATACGCTGAGCGTATGCACAAGGGGGCGAAGCAAGCGAAAATGGAAGAGAAGGGTATTAATATTGTATATAGTCTTTTGGAATAGAAAGAGATATAGAAATAAACAATCTAGAATTAGAAAAGCATTATCATTATCTCTCTCCGCATCCATTCAAAACACTCCACCTTCCTCTCCCGTCGACTTTCCAGTCTCCACCTGTGGAGCATCATCCGCATATCTCTCATAAATAGGTAAATAATACTCCGTCGCACTCAAAGTCATTTGAATACTCTTTCTCTCCTCAATAGCCTCGACCCATTTCTCCCATCTTCCTCTCAATTCTCCTAACTCCTCAAGATGCAGACCCCCTTTGAAATAATCAAAGACCCAGATACGGAGTGCCCAGGGCGCTAGAACATAATCTACTATACACGGTTCTTTGCCTGTGAAATAAGGTCCAATAGGATGCATTTCCTGCGTAAACTCATAAAGCGAGGTAAGAAACTTATTACGAATCGTCAAAAACCTAGGATCCATCAATGAAACCGATTGATACTGAAGAAAGCGATTGAAAGCCGGTACAACACGTGATGTGATGTGGTCGGTCCAAATCTTCAATCTGGCTCTCTCGAATGGTTCGCGAGTGAGTAATCGAGGGTAGTGAGATGGATAGGCGTCTTCGAGAAACTCGCAGATGATTGTGCTTTCGTAGAGGGCTTTGCCTTCGTAGGAGAGGGTGGGGATGAGACCGCAGGGATTGAGTTTGAGGAGGGATAGGGGTTTTTGGTATGGGTTTACTTCGATATATTGGAAGGGGATGCGTTTTTCGAGGAGAAGGAGGAGCACGCGTTGAGTGAAGGGACAGAACTGGTGGGTGGCGTGAGTGAGTGCGAGGCTGTGGAAATGGGAAGGGGAATGGGGATGGAAGAACGCATACCCATCCAGCATAGAGCTTAACTGGCTCTTCTTTAGAATGTTGTTTTACCATCTCGGCAGCCAAGCCAGTGGCATGTGGAAAGAGATTTGCATCTGGATGTACAGCGGACATAATGAAGCGTTAGTTGATTGATATTGATCAACAGAACAAACTCAAGATCACTGCAAAGGAAGAAAGAAGTATAACCAGAGTGAAGAATTATACTTACTCATTAGATTCATGCCTTACCTGCTATTTACCTCTTGAACTACCTAGTAGTGCAGCACTTGCCTATCTAAACTAGAATGTTGTGGGTTTCTCCTTTGGGTGATAAATTCACGATGATGGGAAAGTTGATTTTCCATACAAATCGGCCACCAAAAAATCAAGCCACAGATCTTATAAATGACAGAATGCGGGGGGTTTAATTGGTTGGGACTCTTTAGATCTTGGTAGTTTCCTCTATCTATCTAGGTGGATAATTGTAAAACATTACCATCACTCGAAAAAGAAGGAAATTAATTAAGAAAAAATACTCAAGATTTATATATATATATATATATAAATCTTCGTGATAAAATGGTCATGTTATATAAAATCTCTACCTAACCCCCCTTGTCCAGCTGAGAAAAGAGTCAGATTCACTTGTCAATTGTGTGGCTGAATAAAACATATGAACAAATAGTGGCGGGGTTATGCGGACCACCTTTTGTCCAACAGACATACATACCTACCTAACATACCTTTTTATTTCTTACAACCTTTTGATTTCCACAACTTCGATTTCAATATCGATTTTGATTTTTCCATCGATTTTTAGAAACCGTCATCTCTCAAGTCGCAAACCCCATCACATCACACAAATACAAACACAGTTGCGAAAATGACAGGACCTTCAACGTAACCACTCCACTTTTCTTTCCCTTTCCCCAACTCCCCATCTCCCCATCTCAAGCATCGCTCACATGTGAACTTCACTAACACCACTCCAACAGACCCGGCCAAGAAGGGCCCTCCTTCGCACCTCCTCCTCTCCCATCCGGCTGGATCGCCCAATGGGACGGCAACTCCAAGAAATACTATTTCGTGCAACTCAGCACAGGGGCTTCGCAATGGGATACACCTACGCACGCTGCACCCACGGGACCCACCCCCCAAGCGACGCCGCAGGGAACAGAACATCCATATGGCTTACCAGGCGAGGATGGAAGTCAGGGTCATGCGCAGGAGATGGGCGGTGATGGGACTAGAGGATTTGGAGGGGAGAATGCGGGCGGTGATGGGGAGAGGGGTATTGGGGTGAGTTTCTTTCTCACGTTCTTTAATTTGGGAAGTTTTTCATGCATTATACTAATGTCTTTTTCAATAATAGTCTTTCATCACAAACCAATATCTTAAGAAACAAACCGGAGGCATTCTAGGTGGAAGCAGTAGTAGTTCCGGTTCACAAGGTGGATTGGGAGGACTAAGCGGACTCGCCGGTTCATTTCTTGGAGGAGGATCATCTGGATCAAGTCACAATAATAATAATTCGCATTCGACGAGTGGAAGTGGTACATCTGGTATCGCCGGACTCGCCAGTTCATTCCTTGGAGGAGGATCATCCGGATCAAGTCACAATAATAACAATTCGCATTCGACGAGTGGAAGTGGTACATCAGGTATTGCAGGTGCTTTGATGGGCAGTTTATTGGGCGGTGGAAAGAAAACAGATAACGCGCAAAATCAGAATCACTCTGGTTCGCAGAGTGGTCAACATGGTCAAAGTAGTGGAAGTGGATTGATGGGAAGTTTGGGAGGAATGTTTGGTCATCAGAGTCAATCTGTAAGTAAAATCATTCTGATACATTTTGGTATTGTGCTAATCTTTACAATAGCAGGGTGGTGGAAACTTTGGATATTCAAACAATAGCAGTGGAAGCCAAGGAGGCTATTCCGGTGCTGCTCCTCCAAGTTCCTATCAACCAGGTGGTGCAAGCCAAAATAGTTACAGCTCTCCAGCTTCTGCACAGCAATCTTATGGCCAAGGAGCTACACACTCTCCATCGTCACAGTCCTATTCTCAAGGACATGCACCTTCTTACTCTCAAGGATCTGCTACATCACATCAATATGATCCACAAAACCCATCTCATGGTATGCCACCAAAACATGAATATGGTGCTCCAGGTCAACAATCACAATACGGTGGCCCTCAACATCAGTCTTCATTTGGACAAGCACCACAATCACAACATAATCAATACCCAGGAGCTCCAGCTTATGGTTCTGGTCCAAGTTCTCCAGGTGGATATGGTGCACCTCAACACCAGCAGCATGGACAGCACCAACAACATCAATATGGTGGTCCACCTGGCCCAGAAATGTCAGGAGGAATGTATGGTGGTGGACCGCCTCCTGTACCACACGGAAGCCATCCTCACCATGGTCAACATCAACAGCATGGCTCACAAGGTGGTTCATCTGGTGGTTACCCTCCTCCTCCTTCAGGTGGTTACCCCGGACAACCAGGATGGTAGTGCTTTTACTCGCGTGATGATATGATTAATATAGGTAGCAATCTAAAAAAAATTGGTGTGTTTGGGTTGGTCGGGTTTCTTTTTGATAGAATGGATATGGTATCCTGTAAATGCAAACTTGCATGGCTTTCTTTGATGGCAAATAATCACAAGACAATGGTAGCCTGCTGATTATTCATAAATCTTTCTTCTCATGATTTAATTCTTCAGTTCCTATTTTGCATATCCATGTCATGACGTACCGGGAAATATACCAACTGCCAATAGCAAGTATAATTATATAGGCGATTGTTGGTACTAATGATTGAGGTAGGAGATTGAATATGTAGGGGTCGAGAATTATATCAATTAATATAGGTGGAACATTTTCCATGAGAGTTTGGTTCATGGTGTAATAATCGGCTGCTGCATAAATTTGCAGGAATAAAGTTGATGATGTAGCATCCTTATGCTTGTATCTGGAGTCCGAATCTTGAATTTGGGATGTGGGATCGGGGAGATCGTTGAAGAGAGGTTGATGGGTCTCGGAATATTGTGCAAGAGATGTGATTAACTCCGAAGTTTCGAATACCGTAGGTAGATCATAAGTTTGAAGCTGAAATGAAGTTGGATCCTGGAGAAAAGGGAGGCGAGGTAGAAATTAGCTTGATTCAGATTTATATATATGGAATATTAAATATTGAGTTTTGGATCTCGTGAGTTGTGATGTATAAGATGTGGTATATTGAATGTGGAATATGAAATATGTAATGTAATATTAACATGAGATATGCAAGGTGGAAACGGAACGGGAATAGGAATAGAAATAGAATATACCGTAGCAGCCCAACATACCCGCACTTCATATGGCTGTCCCTCTTTCAACCCATCGAGCAGATACCATGATGAAACACCAGATTGTGCATCTGGCGTGGGAAACTTGGCGCGGACATGCGTGCGTAGAGTGTGGTGATCGGGGGTGAGAGATGGGAGGTGTAGATCGGAGAGGGTGGGGTGGGAGAGCGGGATGCTGAGGGCGGAGGGGGCGAGGAAGATGGCTTTTTCGGTGTTGGCGTGGATGGGGGAGAGGTGGGTTGTTAGGAGGAGGAGGGTGAGGAGATTGGATAGGTTGTGGTGGAGAGTGGTGGGTTGCATTTTGAAGGGAGTGAGTTGGTTGGTTGGTGTGATGGATGGATGGTACTAGTTTTGATGTGACTTTTAGGTTTGGAGCTGTTTTGTGTTGTTGTATTGCCTTTTGGAATTCTCGGGTTTTGTTGTATGAAGCTGTATAGTGCTGCCGTATTGCACCTTGGAATTGTGGTATAGGATTGTATTGGATCCGGCCTCGTATTGGATACGATTTTCCTTCCTTAATGAATGTCTTGTGCTGGATTTCGTATGATGATATTCATCCCAATTATGAATTTCTACCTCCCAGCTCGTCCAGCTACCAATGTTTCTTCTAGAAGTCAGTCAGTCTACTTACTCCGTACCTTCCATCGTATCCCGAGGTGTTTCAAATTATTCTTTTCCACTAACTCACCTTTTTACCAATCAATTAAACCGACTAATCCCTTCTAAGCTTAATTGATCTATCAAAGTGGATAAATTCTGGAAGCTCTGACTATAATCTCCCAATCCTTACTAGTACACAAAACGCCAACGCGGTCGCCCCTTTAGATAAAAATCCCGTTGTTTATTTTCTCTCCACTTTTTCAAGAAGCGACGACTTTAATTCCTCAACATCCTTCCCCTGGTGCTTTCCCAATTCCCCACTATCAAATCCTCCCGAAAAGTACCATATTTGAGCAACATTCTTGCAAGAGATTTCCTTGCTAAGATCATCTTCTTCTTCTAAATAATCTCAAATCTACATCTACCTCTTCACCTATTTACTATTCAAGATGCGTGAAGTTATTAGTGTCAACGGTAAGATTCTTCCGACGTGTTTATACTATACACCGCTATAACTAGGGGTTGTTTTGGTATTTTGTAAACAAACACAATATTCATGGTGGAAAGTATATACTGATTTGGTTTCTCTATAGTCGGTCAAGCCGGTTGTCAAATCGCAAACTCTTGCTGGGAGGTATGTTTACAAGTCAACAAGACATGTTATCGCACTGTGTTGTTGTTGCAAATATGGATATGGAACTCGCATGACTGACACATGTTTTTTCTCTCTTGCAGCTCTACTGTCTTGAGCATGGTATTCAGGTAAGAATCTCCAAGTCTAACAATACCCTTTGGAATACTTGCGAATTCTCACTAACACCATCTTTTCACAGCCCGATGGATACTTGACCGAGGAACGTAAAGCCGCCGACCCTGACCAAGGCTTCAGCACCTTCTTCTCCGAAACCGGTATGCATACAAGTCCAAGTACATGTATTATGATGGGTCAGATTGCTGACAGGATATTTGAAATAAAGGTCAAGGAAAATACGTCCCACGTGCGATCTACTGTGATCTCGAGCCAAATGTTGTCGATGAGGTCCGCACCGGTACATACCGCAACCTGTTCCATCCGGAACAAATGATCACAGGAAAGGAGGATGCCTCAAACAACTACGCTCGTGGACATTACACTGTTGGAAAGGAGTTGATTGATCAAGTATTGGATAAGGTTCGCCGGGTTGCCGATAACTGCTCTGGTCTCCAGGGTTTCCTCGTTTTCCATTCCTTTGGTGGTGGAACTGGATCTGGTTTCGGTGCTCTTCTCATGGAGCGTTTGTCAGTCGATTTCGGAAAGAAAGTAAAGTTGGAGTTCTGTGTCTACCCAGCACCACAAACCGCTACCTCCGTCGTCGAACCATATAACTCCATCTTGACCACCCACACCACCCTTGAGCACTCCGATTGTTCTTTCATGGTTGATAACGAGGCTATCTACGACATTTGCCGAAAGAACCTTGGTCTCGAGAGACCTGATTACGTCAACTTGAACCGCTTGATCGCACAAGGTATGATAGTTTTGGAGATAGGAAATTTGCCTCGTGCTAATGTTTTATAGTTGTTTCTTCGATCACCGCCTCCCTCCGATTCGACGGTTCCCTCAATGTTGATCTTAACGAGTTCCAGACCAACTTGGTTCCATACCCACGTATCCATTTCCCTCTCGTTGCCTATTCCCCAGTCGTTTCCGCTGCCAAGGCATCCCACGAGGCCAACTCCGTTCAAGAAATCTCCATGTCTTGCTTCGAACCAAACAACCAGATGGTCAAGTGTGACCCACGTAACGGAAAGTACATGGCTACTTGCTTGTTGTACCGTGGTGATGTTGTACCAAATGATGTTCACGCTGCTGTGGCCACCCTTAAAACTAAGCGTACCATTCAATTCGTTGATTGGTGCCCAACTGGTTTCAAGATCGGTATCTGCTTCCAGCCACCTCAAATGGTTCCTAACGGTGATTTGGCCAAGGTCAACCGTGCTGTGTAAGTCAAAGTAACCCCCTTTTAAATGATTTTGCTAATCCCTTTTAAAGATGCATGCTTTCAAACACAACTGCTATTGCTGAGGCATGGTCCGCTCTTTCCCACAAATTTGATCTCATGTACTCCAAGCGCGCTTTCGTGCATTGGTATGTCGGTGAGGGTATGGAGGAAGGTGAATTCTCTGAGGCCCGTGAGGATCTTGCAGCTTTGGAGCGTGATTATGAAGAAGTTGCGACCGATTCTCTTGAGGGTGATGAGGGTGCCGATGCTGAGTACTGAATCATTCTCTCTTTCCATATATTTATCTCCTATGGGATCAAATATTTGCAGAGCTTTATTTAGTACTTGATATCGTAGCGTGATGTTCTTTAAGGCTTGTTTTGGAACAGGTTCATGTTTTCCGGCAAGCCTATAAAGACATTCTTCCTTTCAACGAATTCATGAAGGAATTTCTCTTGTTTTTTAATCAGAATGCTTTTTTGTAATCCCCAATACCACAAATCCTAGTAGTCAATACAGATACCAATAAGAAAAATCTAGACAAATGTGATTTTTAATTCTGAATAGGATATTCTTCGATTTTGTGTTCATGATCAATTATGCTAACCAGGAACATGCATTTCCCATCTCCCCCTCCTCATTAATGATGCATGAAATTGTCTTGTATGTCATACATCTCATAAAGCTACTAATGTATCACAATGCACGACAATGAACGACAGCAAAGTATAAAAATGTTAGTTTAGGCCAAGTGATCCGAAATGACAGCAAAATGTGACACAGAAACGATATAAAAAAAGATTGAGAGTGGTTGAGTTGATCCAATCATTCTAAATGAAGTGAAGCAGATGATGATATGATGGAAATTGATTTGATGCCGATCCGATTTCTCCGCCTTTCGCTTCTGCTGGCTAATTTAATGTTAGGCCTGGGTTGGCTGTGGCTAAGTAGGTAGGTAGTTATTTGTAGGTACTTTTACTTCAGTACATTACCGGTCCATGCCTTGCCTTGCCTTGCCTTGCCTTGCCTTGCTTTAACCTTAGTACTTTAATAACCTTCGCTCTTAATAATAAGTGCCTACCATCATAACACTACACTACTTCGTACGCATTAGATTGAACTTTGAAAAGAACGTCCAACTCCTACGTTTTTTATTTATTTACTACGTACGGAAGGAAGCTGCCTTGGTTTTTGGATTTGAAAAAGATTTCTCGTATTTGACTTTTCTGAGTTAGCGTCGGTTTAGGTATTATTTACATGCTCCAGGAGCTTCACGATTGTCGCAAGCGGCTTCAGTGATTATTGACAAATTTTTGTTTCAACAACTGTTCTCGAATATTCAGGAGAGCAGAATGGCCGACGATCCAGGTTAGAGTCTCTTTATTTTTGGGCTTGATGGCTGTCGCGGATAGTGTTGGATGGTTATTCAATAGCTATAGCTATACGGGATCTGCGGATGGATGAATGCGTTTACTAACAGCTGCCAGCGACACCAGCCTTAAATCTAAGTCCCGAGGAGAAGCGTGTCTTTGGACAATTGTTTCGACAGGCAGATACGGAAAATATTGGGGTTGTTACAGGAGAAGTCGCAGTCAAATTCTTTGAGAAGACGAGGTTGGAACCCCGAATTTTGGGAGAGGTAAGTCTTATGCTATTTACTTGGCTTACTTGTTTTACTTGGTGTAGTGCAGATGAGCTATCTCTGTAGGCGATATGATACTGACTTTCTGGCTATTAGATATGGCAGATTGCGGATAAGGAGAATCGAGGGCTCCTGACACCGGCGGGCTTTGGTATCGTACTAAGATTGATTGGACATTATCAAGCTGGACGAGATCCCACCCCTGAATTAGCTCTACGTCCCGGACCACTACCAAAATTCGATGGAGGTTTAGGTAATATCAGCCCTACTGGGGGCTTTCAAGCTCCCCTTGGGCCACCTCCCAGCGCCTTACAACCTCAACCCAGCGGATCTGGTCCAATTCGAGTCCCTCCTCTTCCCGCCGACAAATCATCACAATATGCACAACTTTTTGAGAAATCAGGGGCTCAAGGAGGTATTCTTCCAGGCGAACTTGCCAAGCAGATATTTGAACGCGCTGGTCTACCGAATGAGATATTAGGTAGGATATGGAATTTGGCAGACACAGAACAACGAGGGGCTCTTACATCTACCGAGTTCGTGATTGCCATGCATTTAATCGCTTCGTTCAAAGCCGGACAATTACGAGCCTTGCCCAATATTCTTCCTGCTGGTCTTTATGAAGCTGCTACACGAAGAGGTCCTGCTAGTCGTCAATCTACTGGGAATGGTGCCATGTCGGCAATTCCAAGACAATTCAGTGGGCAGCATGGAAGGGCTAGTAGTCCCCTCAGTCGACCTGCATTCACCCCTCCGATTCCACAACCTAGCGCTGGAGATTGGGCGATTAGTCCAATAGATAAACAGAAATTCGATTCTATTTACCAAGGTCTTGACAGATCTGGTAAGGGTTTTATCACGGGAGATGAAGCTGTGCCATTTTTCTCTGAATCGAAACTTCCAGAGGAGGTGTTAGCACAGATTTGGGATCTTGCCGACATAAATTCAGCTGGTTTTCTTACTATGGATGAGTTCGCCGTTGCTATGTACCTCATCCGACAGCAGCGAGGTAAAAAGGACGGCAGAGATTCGTTACCAGCCACTTTACCCCCAAATCTTATTCCGCCAAGCATGCGAAATCAAGTCAGACCGGCACCCATGACTACAGCTCCAGCTTTTGAAGCTCCTCCACCCACAATGCCCAAGTCAGCTGCTGAGGATCTGTTTGGACTAGATGCACTATCATCACCACCACCTGCGCCTCTTCAGGCACCACAATTAACTGGAGGTTCTGCATCTTTTGGTGCGAATCGCCAACTGAACACTGATCCCTTCGGAAATGGTGTTCGACCTTTGAGCCCAAGTTCTCCAATTCAAGCATCTCCACAACATACAGGATCTGTCTTTAAGCCTTTTATTCCATCTTCTTCATTTGGACATAGCCTCACTGCACAAGCCACTGGAGGATCTAACAACTCTGGGCCTTCTCGATCGTTCTCGCAACAACCATCAGCCAGCGAGGATCTTCTTGGAGACAATGATCCGGAAATTAGCAGCAAATTAACCAACGAGACTTCTGAACTCGCAAACTTGTCTAACCAGGTTGGAAACTTAGTGACACAGACGAAGCAAGTTCAGGATCAGAGGAACGCAACACAGCATGAATTATCTCAATCCGATTCTCAGAGACAACAAATTGAGGCTCGTCTTGCTCAACTTAGAACAGCCTATGAGCAAGAGGTTAAAGATGTGCGAAGTTTGGAAGAGAGATTGACTGCCTCGCGCAATGAGACCAAGAAGCTTCAAACAGAAAGTGCTATGCTTGAAGCGACTTTTGTGGATCTTCAAACTCAACATGGGCAAATTGTTACAGCGCTGCAAGCTGATCAACAGGAAAACGCCAGTTTGAAAGAGCGCATGCGTGCTGTTAATGCAGAGATTGCACAGCTAAAGCCATCGCTTGAGAAGTTGAGATCCGAAGCGCGTCAGCAGAAGGGTTTAGTCGCAATCAATAAGAAGCAATTGGCAACTAATGAAAGTGAACGAGACAAGCTGAAGGGTGAGGCTTCAGATTTGACTAAAAGTATTGAGGAAGACACTGCAAGCCTTGCAGCAGCAGCTAGGGCTCGTAGCCAAAGTCCCGTTCAGGCTAGAGCTCAGAGTCCTGCTTCAGTTGCAAGTCCAGCACCTTCTACTATGAGCGCCAACAACCCATTCTTCAAGCGCCAAGTAACTGGTGGAAGTAATAATGATATGGGCTCTCCTTTCGCTACTTCGCCCGTGCAGCAGACTGACCGTTCATTCGAGAATGTATTCGGACCAGCATTTACTTCTGGTCTTCCGCATCAAGAAACAGCAGCACCCGTCACTTCCTTTAAGCAAGATCTCCCAACCCGACCACAAACAAGCGGTGGATTTGCCACTCCATCCCTTTCAGGCGAAGCACCCCCACCAATGCCTGCATCAAGACAAATAAGCTCAAGCTACTTGCCATTTCCATCCCACGATGATTCTGTAAGCTCATCGCGACAAGTTTCTGCCCCAAACAGCAGATTCGGAGACACTCCCACGGGAGTTGATAACCCTACAAACTTTCTGGGAACCACTCCGACTGGTCACTCTTCCGCGAGCCAAGCCGAACCTGTTGTAACAGCCAGGGCCCTTTCTCCTGATATCGATCGTCGATCCACCGCATCTCCTGCTGTTACAGATTCCAAGGAAACAATTCCTGGAGCTTTCCCAGGTGATGATAATTCTAACATTGTTGCCACGCCTACTGGTGGTACTACTTTGAGTGAGCAAGCTGCCGCTGATCCATTTGCAACTACGAAAGAACCTGTACGTTCTGGTACCGCCAAGAACGACTTCGATGCAGCCTTTGCAGGATTTGGTAGCTCTGGCAAAGCCCCAGAGCGTTCAAACACTGGAAACTCCATGGAACCCACAGTACCTGTAGCAGCCCAATCAGGATTTGGCCAGGAATTCCCTCCCATCTCGGAATTGGAAATCGATGACGAAAGCGATAGTGCTAGTGAAGATGGGTTTGGGGGTGGTGGTTTTGAAGATGACTTTAACCCAGCTTCTCCCGACCAAGTTAGGAAAGCCCCTGAGAGTCCTGTCTTGTCACACGGTGCGGGTAGCACAACTGGAAGTGCACCAGCTCCCGCTCCCACTGCTGGTAGTGATCCTCCAACTCCTAATGCTCAAGCTTCGCCACCTGCTTATGATAAGGCTGTTTCTTCGGCTGATCAAGCACACTCGGAGGTTCAGCAATATTCTGGACTTCTTCCATCTCGAGAAGTTCCATCTCCTGAACATTCTACATCTTCTGCAGCGGCCGCTCCCCCGACTAGCTTTGGAGCCCCAACACAGCCAGCCCCGCCCGCCAAGGTCCCCTTCGATGATGACTTCGGTGACGACTTCGATGATCTTGAGGATGCCAAAGAAGGTGAAGCAGATGACGAATTTGCCAATGCAGCTTCATCTATTCACGAATCGAGAAATGGTTTAGATGACTTCAATCCCATGTTTGATAGTCCACCATTATCTAAACAACAAGATCATTCTAGCAATGCTTTTGGTGGTGACGGTTCTGGATTTGGAGATTTCACAGCGTCTCCAACACAACAAACTGCTGCGCCAGTTGCCGTGAACGATAATCATGATTGGGATGCAATTTTCGCTGGTCTTGATGGACCAAATGCTGAAGGTAGTGGTTCTGGCCAGGGTAATGGTAGTGGTACGGCTTCGAACGAGAAAGCAGTTGCTGGTAAGTATTCTACTCCTCTTCCGGATGGATTTCCTCCTCCTAGACCTCCACGGGGCCCGGCGCTCATCCGTTATAAGGATCCGCCGCAATGGAATGGAAGGACTATTTATCCCAACGCCAAACGTCTCCCAGGGCTAATCTGGAATCTAGTAACAATATCAACTGGAGCAGCGGCGGAGAGACCACACATTGGAAGAGCACTGACAGAAGGTGGTGAACATGATGATCCAATTTTGAAAAATCTTACAGGGATGGGGTATAAGCGAAATGATGCTTTGGCGGCATTGGAGAAGTACGATTATAATTTGGAGAGGGTGAGTTTTATTAGTTCTCTTTTTCTGCCCAGGTGGTTTTGGATTCATGGGTTGCGAGGTTTTGAAATGAACATACAAATGCTAATTGTGACGTGTGTTAGGCGGCCAACTATTTGGCAGGTCAGTAGTCGATGAATGAGCCAGGAGTGTGAAGTGTATGAAGGTATGAAGGGATGGAAGATGGAAAATAGAGAAAGTGCAAGATGGGCGGAGGAACGGGGGAGGCCGAAGGAATTGTGCATACTTAATAATCTCCTCGTTAATATTGTATCGATTACGTTATACTGCGTTATACTATACCTTTTTCATTTTTGCGAGAGGCTGATGGAGCGAAAATATAATTTTTAGAGAATTTGAAGAGTTTTAGTCCTTGTTCTTTGTTTCTATATTTTTTTTTACAGAAAGAGAGGGCCAGGGAGATGGGAGCGTACGAATCTGCTTCATACAGTTAGAGGTGTGTAAAAATTGCTGTCCATACACGCTGTGAGGTTAGTGTGAATTGTCAGATGGGGAAATATGTTGATTTTCGAATTCGATGATTATTGTTAATCTTAGTATGGAAGTGCATGCGGAATGTTTTGGTAATAATTGTTATTTTCTATCTTTCAAATTACATATCAATCACAATATTAGATGATTGAAATTTCTCTGGTAAGACAACAGATCATCTCACTAGCTATTCATTGCATCGAATGGAAATATAATTTTCTGCTGCGGGATGAACAAGGGGGGAAGGCTCTACCTACGTAATTGAAATAAGATGCGGAAATTGAGTACTATTTAGAAGGACTTCAATAATTCGAATCTCTCTTCAATATCATATTCAATACATATAATTCTGATTCTTAACATAGACAAGGCTTAAATTTTCGTTTGATCTCCTCAGATCTTATTAGTTTTCAACATGAAATGAATCTACAATTCAATTAAAGAAGTCCTTTGAAAGGGTACTTAATTCCCGCTTCTTATTTCGCTTACGTCAAGGAAGGGAAGGGGTGAATCATGTGCTCAGAAATTTATGTAATGCAGGACTTTTGAATGTTTGATTCTCTGAGTTTAATAATGTATTTTGTATGATTTAGAAGGATCCTATTTCTTCTTTTCCCTTCTTCGAATCGAATCTTGGGTACTTTAGTGGAGAGATGTTTTGAGAGAAATAGATAGATTATATTATCATTAGTTATAGGAGTAGGTTGATCATGTAATCTTTGAGGTCTAGGTTAGTTTATTTTAGACATCCTATTCACCCCCCAGAAATCCACCCTAATCATCGAACTTCATAGCCACAATGCAATACAATCAGATTACAAACGATATTCATTAATTATTTCATAAGTTCCGCGCCCTCCCTTACCACACCGACCAATGCTCCCGTCTGTATGACTTCGCTTCCTCCACCACTCAATCTATATTCGACTTCTGCTAACCCTTGCAGCCAAGTTATCATGACGCTTGCTGGGACATCCAGTTTTGTAAGTTCTTCTGAGAGAGCAGCGATGATGTCTGCCAATGCGAGTCCTTGTGTGGATTTTACCGCATTGATCATTTGTAAACAGGATTTGACATCGGTGGTTTTGAGAATCGTGTTCATGATTTTGGATATGTCGGCTGGATGGGGAGAGGCGATGCAGTCGTATATAGTAGTTTCGGTGATGAGGTCCCGAACAATGTCTTTTTCTTCCATCTTGGGTGTGCCTTGGATATGGATTGGAGTACCTTCACATTATATTAGCTTCCTCGAACTTTACAAAAATAAAAACGATTACTTACTACTGGCATGACAAGCTTGCAAAACATTCAAAGCCCGTCTCATATCTCCCTTACTCAGTCGAACCAGTGCATCTGTAGCCTCAGCATTAATTTGCACATTCTCCTCCGCAATCACCTTATCAACAAGTACCCTGATATCTGCCTCTTTCAACGGACTGAATCGGAATCTCGTACATCTACTCAATAATGCCGGGCTCAATTTGTGCGTATAATTCGCAATCACACAAAATCGTGTGTTGGCAGTATATTTCTCCATCACTCGTCTCAGCGCCATCTGTGCCGTAGAAGTCATCGCATCTGCTTCGTCAAGAATAATTAATTTGTATGCGCCGGGTGACGTGGAGGAAGATTTCAAGGCGAAAATTTGTTTGGTAGAGGCGAATGTCTTGATTTGTTCGCGCACGACGTCGATTCCACGGTCGTCTGAGGCGTTGAGTTCGAGGACCATTTGGCGCATGTTTTTGGATCCGTAGATGCGACGGGCGAGGGCGAGGATGGTGGAGGTTTTACCGGTTCCTGGGGGGCCATAGAAGAGGAGATGGGGAAGCCTCTGGAGGGAATGTTAGGGTGGGATGAATTTGTAGAGCAAGAAGGCATACATTTGTGTCGACGAATTTGTTTATAGTAGCAAGAATGTCTTGATGGCCGGAGACATCTTCTAGAGTATCTGGTCGGTATTTTTCGACCCTGGGGTGGCATATTAGCATACAAAGTGATTTCAGATCTTTAACTTGATCCGACTTACCATGGAAGACTATCTTCTGCTTCCACTGGTAAATTTGCTGCGCTCCGTTTGCCCTTTGAAGTCGTAGCATCAGAGCCAAATATCATTGAATCACTCGCTTTGGGGGCAACGTCAATTTCCATGTCATCTTCATAGTCGGACATCTTTGCGAGGAATATTTTTGGTGCTCTGAAAATTGTTGATCGTGAATTGGGATTGGGCTTATAATATAAAGAACATTTCCATTTACCTATCTGGAGTTGTGAGACGCGTCGAGATTTTGGGCGCGTTAAGTGGTTTATGTAAGCTAGGCCTAAGGATTTTGCGGCAGTTTTGGGCGGTGAGAACTTTCGGTCGTCTCCTTTAACAACACCTGATAACTGTTATCCTGAGTACCTTGTTGTGTCCAAGATTTCAATAATCTCATTGATGCCACTCTACCTAGAAGTAGTCATGCTTGATTCTGTCATGAAGTGTGAACAATTCTCATTACTCATGAACGATCGAGCAATTCTTGATGTCTGGGAGCAGTAAGGCTATCAAACTTGGTTGCTGCCATGGAACGATATGTTCACAGTACTGATTTGGCTTTGTCGTTTGCAACTGCAAAATCAATATTTATCATTACTTTGGAGCTGCGCTGTTTCTATGAACATTGATATAGTGTACTGTCAGTTGAGTTTTGATTGGGATGCATTGAGAATCTGTCAGTGCCAAATGTTCAATTGGTTGCGTTCGTCTGGTAGATGCTAGTTACCCCCGAAAAGCATGCTTTAGTTTTCAATTCACATTCATTTCCAGTTACCCCATTATTTCTCCGTTTATAAAAGCTTGCTTTTACTCGTGTTAGCTGGCGTAGCCTGTCGGAAAACCCGGTGTTATTCATGGATCCGGCGACTTGAAGTTTTTTCCCCCAATGCCGAAGCTAATTTCTCATGTCTCATCCGGTGTACATGGACATTCTATAATAATGTCCAAACTCCTTGCCTGATATTTATTCCCAAGAATTGCATTTGAATCACGGCCGTCGAAACATCTCCTCATGCTTTTAGACATGCCCTGCAAAATTCTTCCAGCCAGATATCCTGCAGCAATGGAATTCCCCCATAGTTTTTTAGATTTTTCGTACAAATCTCTCGTATACAAGGGATTAAAGAGCTTAGCAGTCTGCTATCCCTTCCGGGAGTCGGACTTAGACCTTGGACTAGGTTGTCAGGGCTCTGAATGATATTTCAACGAATTATCGATCGCTACAACTAAAGATTAATGCCAATAGAGGGGATTTCTAAAACTAAGACACTCCAATCACATTTCCTAAACTTGCATGGGATATCTTTGTTGCACATCTGAGATTTTATTTAATAGGGTACATCCTAATAAGTGTTTGAATAATGTTCGGGTAGAATCTGTCCGGCAGAGTCTATGGCTACCAATTTGAATCTAGTATGGAACGATGCTAGACTGAATTATTTCAATCATACAGTATGAGATCGTTTTGTTGCACATCGCTAACCGAAAATTTACATGACTTATCCTGTCAAATGTCTAGGGGCCTCAGACGCTAGGTCATGTCTATAAAATGGTTTCAATACTAGAGTGAACTCATCAATTATCGCCCCGTTTCTCATCCCTTTTCTTTCCAAATGTCTCTTTAATTTTCGCCTGATTACCCCTGCAATCAAACTTTTTTACAATTTTGTTGTATATCTACGACCTTTCAACAACCAGGTATATCCTAACAAATCTTCAAGCTATCGCTGATCACCTGGCCAATCGGTATTTACCGATTGGCGATTACCGACTCGTCAATACACCGTTCGCACTTAGCAGCTACTAGCTTTTACCTTAATTGTAAGCTACCAGTCTATGTATATGTATAAAGAACTCTCATAAAATGCCTTTGTCAATTACAACTGAGTAGAAACCTTAAGTTGATACTTGACTCTCATTATTCCAAAACCGCTGCCATGCAATAGCTTTCTAAAACTTAAAGTTTGAGTATTCAAGGCTTTCACTAAAATCGCTAGTCTAGTGTGTGACATCATTACCTGCCAGTTGACCTAGTGATTTATTCAGTGTGATTAAAGTCTTGAATGTCAGTGAAGGAAAATTAGTGATGTTATCGTTCGATCGTCATCAAGATCGCGTCGTCGTTGTCTCGTTATAATAATGGCAATTGCCTAAAGCTGCCACTTTATTATCTGGCAGGCTGGTGACGATTATTGCGTAGAGTAGTGTCAGATATCCCTGCATTAAACTAGTATCTAGACCCATCCACAAAAATTAGTTAGTAGGACCAATTGGCAGCGGTGCTCTAGTTCTCTGTCAAGCAGATTCTATTTTAGGGGCCTCAATTGTCGGAATGCTGCGAGTTCTTCAGACCTCTTCAAAGCTTTACTGAAGTACATGAGCTTCAATTCAATACCTCACGGGCAGGAATAAGTCAATGATATCATTTTGGTTTCCATTGAATCATTATCTTAAGCCAGCTCAGTAACAGGTATCCCAAAACTTCATGGAGATTGAGTCTTTCATAGATCTCAGTATTTCAAATAGTTTCAAACTCCGAATTGAGATGGAGATCTTAAATGAGCTCAATCTTTCAAGCTGAGTGAATTTCTTGTACGAACTCAACATCTTAATCACATCTATTGCTTGACATCATGTTTGTATCCGAGACGTGTTGAGTAATTCAAATCGACACAATGTTCTAACAGTTTACAATACTTCAATGTCTAAACTAAGTCCATTAAATCATAAGTATCCATTGTCTGTAAGTGTTTAAGAGTTTCAAATTGATCCAAATTCTCGAAGTGGTTTGACATTTCAAATAGATTTAGCATTCAAAGTAGATTAGAGCACCCGGAGCCTTCCATTGTTTGATCGTCGTTTAATTATACACATTGATATTAGGTGGATGAGGGATCAACAACAAGATTTTCGCCTGTAAATCTAAGTGTTACGAAATTACAATTAGTCTCGAGTGCTAGCGAAGTTGCTTGAAGTGGTGACGTCTTTCAAGCTACCCATTCCATTGCCTATATATTCCACGCATTTCCCTCTCAACTCTTTTTTTTTCCTTTTCCTTTCTTCTTCAGCTTATTATGTCTTTCTTCTTGAATACATTTAAGTCCACCCTCGCACTTGTCGGACTCGCCACCCCACAAGTCGAAACCTCAACCCCCGCTGCGCCCACCTCCAGCAATGCCATTCATTCAGGTGAGTATAGCCTCTCACCACCTTTGCTAATTGACTATTCAGCCAAGGATCCCTCTTTCACCTCGGACTTTGCCAAACAGGCCCCGGTACCTACAAATACCGGACACATTCTCACCGGGATCCTCCGGCCTGGCCTTAGGCCCTCCACTGTCGTTGACCGCATGCAAATTCACGGATTTCCAAGGACACTGGAAAATTGGAAGGTTTGCCCTTCCGCCCCACTCTCATTCAAGTTTAAAAAGGTAAAAGCAAAAAGAAAGGTACATTTCAAAGAGCATGGCCCCCTCAACATCCATGCATACCGTCCATTCGACCCGGAGGAACCAGCTAACTCCTGGATTCCCTTCCATGATGCTATCCTGCATCAACCCGGCCTGACGCCTGGGAAACGCAGAACAGGGTCATGGCACTGTTCCATTTGCAAGCAACTCTGGACCAATATGGGCTTCCACGAGACCGATCCAGTCCAATATCCGGGTTGGGAATGGCGGAGACCGGTCCAGGTCTGCCCCGAACACCCACTGCCTCTGTCTTTTAGGAAACCCGAGCCCTTTTATGGATTGGCTCTCTCTCAGAGGGAGCTAATTTACAGTAACACGGATAAATACAAGTACCCATACACCTTGCATGGGGGCCTCATCAATCCGCCTACGAGACCGGATCTAGAGGATGACTCAGAGGTTGGGGTCGCTAGGCTAGGCGATCTCAAACTCTGAGACTGAGCCTGGATCCACGTACAATATACCAAGTCCATCGCTACCTTGAGTCACTCACTTGGATCTACCAGGTCGATAGCTACTTCGAGTGGTCGTATTCTCTTTTTCTGGAGTTCTGGCGTTCTTTTCTTTCCATAAAATTTCGCGGTATCCCCCTACTGGAACACCTGGTGCCAGCCTCAGGACCCTTGGCCGGGTACCTGACTAAGGAGGGACCAGGGACTACGGGAAGGGGAGCCTTTACCTCGGGCCACCAGTCTCGGGATCCTGCTAGGGGACATCCAAGGACCTATGAGGCCATTGGCTATTCATAACCTTCGGATGAACATTCCTGTTAACGCCGGACTGGTCTGCTGGGTAATCTTGCGATTAAAAATCCAAAAAAAAACATAAAAATTCTAAAATCCAAAAACATTTTGCGCCTTGCTTACTTTTCTAGGCATTCTTCTTTCGAGCTTCAATTCAGGACCTTTTTTTTTCCTTGGACCCTGAGTCCACCAGTGAATTTTCTTTTTTCTTTTTTTTCCTTTTTTTCTATGGGCATTTAGTCCACCAGCGATTTCCTTTTTTCTTTGG
The DNA here is from genome assembly GCA_004786145.1 of Botrytis paeoniae. Lineage (NCBI taxonomy): Eukaryota > Fungi > Ascomycota > Leotiomycetes > Helotiales > Sclerotiniaceae > Botrytis > Botrytis paeoniae. The sequence goes on from PQXI01000090.1 coordinate 67,349, forward strand.
ACATTTAGTCCACCAGCGGTTCTCTTCTTATTCTTTATGGCCCTATCTTCAGCGATACACCTCTTTCGAACACCCTCCCTCGCCTTCGCCAACCGAAGGCCACCACAGCATTATTTTAGATAAGTATAATCTCCCCCGTTGATTGCTAATTCGTCTATAGGGTGGCTAGCCTTGATCACACCTCCCCGTTGGTGCTAGCTGGGTACCCTCAAATGAGGAGCTAAGTGATCAGAAATTTCCCTGTGTGAAGATGCTTACTCAATACACGCTTTTGAAGCGAATGTCTTGTTCGTCGACTGTTGAGCTCCATGAAGGTTGAACTATTGAACTGAGTATGTGATGGTTAAATGTGAACAAGCTATTGATGCACGGTAAGTATGTAAGAGGTGTATATTTCACTCGATTCTCCATGATCTTCCGCCGAACTCCATATTGCAAATTCATTGATCTATGACTATCAGCTAATTCGGGTACCCCAGAAAGACTTTGCCGAAGTCAACTTCTGACATATTCAGAATCCATCATCCGACAGTTCCTCTAAACTGCGATAAACTAGACTTAATTCACACACACTTGCTTTATCTTGCATATCTCTAAATTCCGGAACGAGTCTACCTTCCTAATTCCCCTTATCGAGAAATCTCACCTCCCTACTCACCAACACATGCAGTTGGCTACTAGCCCGCTATATTTTGTGTTGTAACAATTAGCTACGCCACAAACTCGCGGCACACGAAGTCACTAGCGAAAATTAATTGTTGGAGTGTAACTGTTGGAGTGATGTTAGATGCGTGATATAGTGGATTGCCAACATTCGCTAATTGTTAGATATAGATCTACACGATCGCACAATGTACTCTTCATCGTCTCATCTTTCATTCAAACTTCTCGTTCTGTTCATAAGCCCTCTCAAAATGTCTTTTCCGCCAGCCGAGGATTCGGCATCCGAATCTCATCCGCTTACTCCGACTCACCCTACCTACCCATCAGTTAAAGCACTACAAACATCTCTGCAGGGAGAAATTGTTTTCAAGCCTGAGAATGATTAATTGACTAAGGAGTACAAAACTGCGATTGATAGGTATAATAAAGCGTTTATCAAAGAAGCTGTGAGTGGAATTTCGCTTCTTTCTTTTCTATTTTCAAAAAGCTTGTGAAAAGGGGTACGGAGGAAAAACTGCAGCAATTGAATACGTAATTATTGTGTGACTGTTACACTTGGGTTATTACTTTTGGCTGAATGCCTGAATTGATAATGGAGAATGAAGTATCATGCTCCCAATTCATTGGATAAACCGAGACTTTATCGTTCAATCCAACCCCAAGAGTTCCTTCTATTACTCAAACCGAACTTGAGACCCAATCATCACTGATCCTTCCCATCTCTCCTCTCCCTATTCCCTCCAAACTAACTCTCCTCATCATCTAGTCCCTAATAATCTTCTGCCACTCCGAAAACGACATCATCGCCTCTCTTGCCTACATTCAGAAACACAATCTTGATTTCACTATCGCCGGAGGAAGACACAGCTATTATGGAGCTAGTTCTTGTGACAGTGTAGTCATCGGTATATTTTGTTCCATTTTTTGTTCTTCACTTCCTTTTAATATGTCCGGATAAGTAAGAAATATGAAGGATGAGACATCCACTAAAAAACCTCCGAATTTAGATCTAGTGAAGATGAGAAAAGTCAGTATCAATAAGGAGAGCCTGACGATTACAGCACAAGGCGGTTGTAGAGCTGCAGATCTGGAAACTCCGCTTCAAGGTACGTAGAGAGGGCCTCAGGTTATTCGATTGATTGATTGAGTTTTATGAATTGCACAAGCTGGATTGGGATAGTGATCATTGATTGATTGATTGATTGATTGATTGATTGATTGATTGATTGAGTTTGATTGAGAGATTGGTGGGCAATGGTTCAAATAGAACGTGAACCTTACGCATCGAAGAAACTCAATACTAGTGGACATTGACTGATATCGTACAGCGGAAGGATTATCAGTGGTCATGGGCCTAGCTAGTGATACAGGTATATCCCCCCTCTCTTCCTTCTTCCAAATCAAATTCCCCGCCACCAGCCTCCTTGCCCTGTCATATCTAACAAGCAACACAGGTATCGCAGGTCTAACTCTAGGTGGCGGTTCGGGCCTAATTGACAATCTACTCTCGACACGTGTCGTAATTGCCAATGGGATAGTTTTAAATTGTTCCAAAGATGAAAATTCAGATCTATTCTGGGGTATCAGAGGTGGAGGACCAAATTTTGGCATCGTTGTTGAATTTACCTATCGAGTGCATAAGCAGGTTGACGTATGCCAGTAAGTTTGACTACGTGCATGAGGAATTGGCGGATGAGATGAGGGGAAGAGCTGACAAACTTCCTAGTGGTCCTTTAGTATACGGACCGGAGAAGACAAAAGCACTTCTCGAATTGGTTGACACCATGCAAGAAGTAACAGAGCAAACTGATGGGAAGTTACGCCTTCTTTTAGCGATAACGAAAATCCCAAGTGTGCTAATGTCTGGCATTCACCCAATCTGTATCATTTCTTATGATGGACCCGAAGAGGAAGCACGTAAACCTACTGCTCCATTGTGGGATTTGCAGCCTGTAATGTCGGCGGTATTAATGAAGCCATTTGCCAACACAACCAAGCCATCAGGACTCGTAGACGAACCGCCAAATCATCAGAACTTCTCAAGTACGAGCGTTTTCATGCCCCATCCATTCGATGTCGAAGTTATGGAGAAGTTAATACAAGAATTCGACGATTTTCACAACAAGCACGGAGATGCACTTGCGCCTTCTCGAATCATAATCGAGATGCGTTCTTACAAGGTTTCTGGTGCAATCCCCGCATCGGCGACTGCGTTGGCGGCGAGAGAAAAGACGGTTTCTGTTACCATGGAAGCACAGTATGATAGCTCTCAGGTTTCGCATACGGTTATGAGAGACGAAATTAAGAGGATGATTGGGCCAGTCAAGGAAGCAGTCAAAAAGCAAGGGTCTGGAAAGTTCACGAATGCTAATTTGGGAAGTGGAACGGAAAGGACTCAGGATATGTTTGGACAGAACTATGCGAGATTGAGAGAGGTTAAGAAGAAGTATGATCCCGAGTTTATTTTCAATAAGTGGTATCCGATTCCACCAGTAGAACATAACTATAGCTTGAAGCTGTAAATCTCCAGCACTGGAATACATAGAAATAACAGTTGATTGTCTTTTCAGCTCGTTGCTTCGTGCCTATCCAAAATTGATACATTCCACTCCTGAAATTTCCTCGCACTTGGTGGAAGATACCGCATTGCACTCACTTCTAGGTGATGCTTAAGCTCATGTATTACTTCTCCCGGCAACTCTAGTTCCTCCACAGACTCGTCATCTGTCGACGGATACTTAGCCAGAGGAAAGGACTTCGAAAGGATTTTCATAGCAAGTATTCCAGGTTTGCCAGGTGTCTCCGAGATACGCATCCACCTACGATGGTAGAAGTATGAAGTAGTATATCTAATCGAGGGATTGAAGATCCAAATACTAAGGCCTCCAAGCCACTCTACTAGACCAGCACCGCTTGAATTTTTTAAAGGCAATATGTTCACACGGGAAACACAAGATGAGTTCATTATTCCCAAAAATTGTGCCGAAATGATTCTGGCCATCGATGGCTCAAGAGACTTATCCGAAAGATTGGATAATGGAGAGCCCTCGAAATTTCTCAAGCGCAAACTCCATTTGAAAAGTCGTATTCCTTCGTTTTGAGGATCACTAGTTCCAATCGTGGCGAGACACGATTCACATTTTATAGTACGTTTTATCTGTGTGTGGAACTGAAGTTAGAAATGGATAAGCTAATTGAACATTGCTTGATGCAGAATACGCTAGATAAATGTCACTTGTGCTGAACCCATGACTTCTGAAATCTCAAAGAAGATACGGTGATGGAGGATGCCAAGGTTCGAAGACCTTCAATCAAGTTAGAAACCCATAATCTGAAGAAGAGGGTAAATAATATTGACTGCTGCCGGAGCAGAGCAACAGCAAGTACTTAATCTTGGGTATTTGTATCGGTGACCAGCCTATGGAGAAGCGCCTGGCCTCCTTCTTGGTACCCGCAAATACTCGGACTACAAATGAAGATGGAAAAAGAACTATAACTTACCTCGTTACCTCCTTGAGGAAGCGCACAATCGGTTTCCGCCAAGAGAAAGGTTGAATGATCCATAAAACCGATTCCTGGCTGTGCATTGAACTTTGTATTTGCTCCATAACCTTTTGTTGAAGCCAAATTTTCGTTTTCATGGTTATGGTCAGCATGGTCCGATGGCTTGTGACAATGCCAGAAATCCATCATTTCTGCCCAACCTTCACTTGGAAGATCTCTCCATTCTTTGATACGATCTGCTTCCACAATAATCGTAGAGCACCTGCGACATTCAAAAAATTGTTCACCAATAACCATATCTTTTGCGGACCATGGTGCTTCAATGGTTTGTGCAATGTCTACATCAGCTCTTTGAAAGTCTCCTGCCAAAGGAAGACGCCATGATAATTCAAGGTTTCCAAGAGGAAATTCTCGTAGTGGTGAATTCGATACCACTTGACTGGGAAGTATTAGTCGAATATCGTGTTCGGCATGGTTCAATTTCAATATGGTTCCATCGGCCAATAATTCAGCCTTTGTGGTAGAATCAGATGGCGTGTCCAAGAACGCCAGAACAGATATCTGTCGAATGTTTGACAGAAGTTCCGCATATATCAAGGGCTTGGTTGGAGGCATTGCTTGATAGAAGCTGATAACTTCATGGGATTGACTGACATGATTAAATTGTGTTGAGTTTGTCGCGTCGCGTTCTATGAAATATATCAAGTTGGTTTATCACTCGGCGCGGGTGATGTTCCGATACCGTGATCCGCTCTTACAAGCCACAATACGCCACGCTCAATAAAGCTCATGCCACCGCTTTTACTCTGCCACCAATTAGATCATTCTGCCATATTTCAGCTCAAGCTTCCCCCACACTTTGACTTGCATCCCAGGACCTTCGAAGTTCAACACCACAACGATCATGTCGGCTCCTATGATAAATTGGGTTCCTATTGTGAACAGAATTTATAAATATGTTGCAAACACCACTATCGGTTCATCAACACAACCAATAACTATCCTGCCAGTTGAAATTCACGACATTGAAACCGCTCCAGAGAAGCGACCAAGGACGTTGAAGCATCTCTTAAAATCGAACCATATTAATCATTCAATCCTTTATAACCACAATAGATTTCACAACCATTTACCACATCATCTAGGATCCGCATATCTTCTAGGGGCAGATTATGATCAATTACAAAAAGTTTTTGCAGAAGAATCAAAACATCTTGAAGAATGGCAGGATTCTCCTGGAGAAATCACAGATGCAGATTGGAGGGAATTCCTAGGAGAGAAGGTATACCAGAGGGCGTACGTTGATTTCTTCGAGGATGAATTGGCTTTAAAATATAGTTATGATTGGAAGGTCTTGGTAGAGGAGTATCTCTATAGCGGGAAAGCTCCTCTGGTTAATGGTCTGACTTCAGGACGTACGTATATTTCCTATTTCACCGCATTTGTACTGATGAATGTTTTAGTCGGCCACCCCCTTATCCATCTCGGTTACGCAGTCGAATTGAATAGTCGTGAATTGGCTATCGAAGCCCTCTCCCTAGCGTCGAGCTGCTACGATTTTATGCACAAATATCTTGATGATCCATCTTATACAAAAGCATCTACCTATAGCACAACCTCGCCCCTAGAGATTCTTCACAAAATACATACAGATTCGCGGTTAGATGGTGTCTTGGATAGACCTTCGCCTTCAAATATAACCAAACTATTTGATGAACATGAGGATTTCATACTCGAACATTGGAATGCCTGGAGCATTACCGATCCTCATAGACAATTCCAAGATTCCCAAGAAGCAGCTGTGAACTTGCTGGTACAAACGGTCAAGCCTGGTACTCACGCATACGACTTCTTCATGGTACATATCCTCACTACAAGCCATGCAGTTCGAATCCTACTCCCCTTCGTTCCAGCGAAATTCCAGATAAGTTTGATACGTCAATGGTGGCTATTAACAATTGCCGTCTACTGTTCGCAGATGAGGCCAGAGATAAACGAAGACATTGAGCAAAAACCATCAAAGGGATGGAAATATGTAGAAGATAAAGCTATCAATGGTGTATGGTCAATGGATCCACATTATGTGAAAGCAATACGAGCGATGAAGGAAGCAGCTTTTACTTGGGGAGATGTACATGAGAAATATCTGTCCATGGCTGTTACATTCGCTGATGATTTCAATGGATGGACGGGATTTGGAACTAGTGAGTCTGATCGTATTGGTGGGCATCTTTGATTTTGGAGCTAGTCTATTGTATTTTGTATTAGTAGTATGATTACGATTTAATAAGTTGTGTGGAGCTTTTGGTGATATTAAAGTAATTTGTACTTGATCTCTAAAATATGTGATTCATTCGTTGCTTTGATTTGTTGCATGCTTTTCCAATCTTTTTAGTGTCTGGGTCATTATCCAGTGCTTCATAGGCATGCTGACAACAAAACTTTCGCGTTCACAAGCCTCGTTTCAAATATTCAAGTGTGATATTCAGTCTTAAATATAATCAATTAGCATATTAAATTATCAATTTGACCTTGAGGCGGCGAAATGCAGAACTAGAAAGGGAAAGGCAGGCATGCTGAGGTAAATTCGTCTGTTGAGAAAGGTCAATCTTCTGGGCAAAGCTCGCTTTCTGACATTATTTTGCCCCCCCCAAAAATTATATACTCCATATCCCCTGTAACTGGCATACTGATCTGAGAAGGTGTGTGCCGGTATGGATCAATCTCTATCTAATCGTCGTTTTTTCCGCGGAGCGTACTCCAGAATTTGTAAGGGACCCGGCATCTTATTTATATTCTGGCGAATTGTTCACGGTCGAATACCCAGAATCCACGGATCTTGTAGAGTCCCTAGGCTCGGCTAGCCCGTCATCGCATAGGGTTACCGAGACAGCAGAAAGATGACTTCTAATGTTCTCGAAAGAATCGCTAATTGGCACGATGTAAACGCGGTTGAATAAATCTGAAGCAACGAAGTGACCATAGAGCCTGTTGCTGTTCGCATCGATTACCCAGGCCCCGCTAGTTCCAGGTTGAAGGAATTTGCTTGAGTTTAGCTTTGTGTCAAGACTAGTTCATTTGGATAACATTGCTTACCTGTCCCATCAGTGCACGACAAGAGATTTGTCTGGATAAGTACATTGCCTGGCGGCACCATCAAGTAAGATGGTAAAGTAGACATGGTTCATCGAATTTGTTACCCAGCCAGAAGAACTCTGACATCTATTTCCGGAGGTTCTAACCCATGGGGTCTAATCTCAAATATACATTTCTCCATGTAAATGTTTGGCAGAACTGCGAGTCTCTGGTTGATAATGCTGATTAATGACCATTCGAAATTTCTTCCGCCATTGAGAGACGGATTTGGTACATCTGCCAGTGAAATTCTGCCCATCAATTCATTCGAAGTAGACTGGATACTTTGATGCTCCTTCTCAATATTGGCGTTAACAGAGCTCAAGTCGAATTGGAAGTCTTCTTCATCGGATTCATCATCGAAGTCCTGACTCGCTTCATCTTGGCAACCCTTAAGAACAAAGTGACCTGCACTCATTCCGAAGAGCGTTTCTCGCCCCTCGATGTCGACGACTTTGATGATACCACCTATCGTAGCTTGGCACAAGCTTTCAGTCGTTATCTGCGTACCGCACAAAGTGTCATGTATAGGAGACTTGCTAAAAATGAGGATTGCCCCTTCATTGATGTGAGAATCATGGCCCGATGAGAACCCACTATCCTTTGCGAGATATCTGGGCTTGAGCGGACATACAAGGACTCTTAATCGAGGAGAGCGATCGTCAGGCTGGCTTAGTTCGAAATCAACCTTAATCAATGGCTATTTAAAAAGGTTGTTAACTTTTTTGAACACAGCCTTGTCGCATTGAACAAAAACCCAAGGTTCTGCGGATTCTTCATCTTCTCCTAACACTTGCAACGTCATCAAAACGGAGGGATACCCGGACAAGCCTCGAGTAAATTTGTCGAGGCTTTCTGCATATTGCTCTCGTAAATCTGAAAACCGTTCCCAAGTCAGCGGAGGAATTGGCTTATTGTACGCTCGAAGTAAATTCGGCTTGCGCAGAGGTCGAGGCCATAGAGCTTTCCCGCCTGTGACAGAATAATCGACAGATGACTTAAGGGTATCCGGAGTAGTAGCCTGCGATGCGTATCCGGAATCCAGCCCTTCAGATGTCACATTCTTTGAGTCGTTGAGTGCAGCTGAAGAAGCTGTCGAGCTCAAGTCACACATGGCTGCCATGGTCCACGAAGTGGAAGACTGCGGTTTAATTTAAGAATTTCGATAGCTGCATACGACGCAATTCTATAACGATGAATAGTTGAAAACTGACGGATATCAATTAAGTTCAACGAGGAGGAGTTTTGAATAGAAATATATGATGAGGATTAATGATAATGATGTGCAAGTGATTAAGGCTGTGATCGTTTAGTTTTGGATGGAACTCAATGACTGGCGATGGTCACACTGTACTACTCCAACATGATAATCCTCCGGGCTTAGTCAATAAGCCACGCTCAAATTCCAGAATTGTACTACTTATACACAGCTATATTGCCACTTTAATTCATGCGTGTTTAGCCATTCTATGCGCAGGATTCGTGAGCCCATAACATAGCCCACTCTGTTGACAGACCTCACTAGTGCCTTGATAATTATTTTTCCGAAGTCTTCACAAGTGACATAACTCCAAAGCATCGCGAGACTGCCAATTCAAATACATGGTCGGGGCTCTTATACTTCAATGATGATGACTTCAATCTTTCCCTTGAGAAAAATTACTACCGCTCAGTCACAGGAACTCACTAAAGCCTTGTGGTCCTGGCATATATGTACAGACTGCCAAGTAGGGATTCCTTGCACAACACCCGATTGCTCGTGGTGTAGATCAACAGTCCTTGGCTCATATTTTGAGTTCTTCAAAAGTTCCGCATATAACTACAAGTACAACCTAACTCCTGGTCAGAGTCCAGGGCTCGCATGTTTCGAAGACTTATTGGAAATTATCAAAGTCCTAAAAGCGTACCCTGAGTATACGAAAGCGGAGTTGTTGGAAGCACTCTTCACTGATCGTCCCGCGCGGGCCGATCAAGAGCGCGCTCTCGATCTTGCTTCTCAGGTATTCATGATGATCAATTGCTCTGCATCTCGCCAATCTTCCGTCTTGATGGAGTACGGTACCCAAGGAGCGCGTTGGCATTACGAAGACTGCTATATATCATTTCTCCATGACATGTTCCCAAAAACCGCCCATCCAAGTATTGATGAAATGAAGGACAAGCTGCGGGCTACGAAATTGAAAAAACACGCAGGCCTCAGATTCCAATCAACAAATGATTTGAGGAATCATTTACAACTTGACCGAAAGGCTGGGGTCGTCGAAATCTTCCACCAAACTGCTTTTTTGAAAGAGCACTTGAGGCTTTCGAAAGAAACACCGTCAAATATGTCTGCCCCTGATCTTATCATAGAGTAAGTAAAAGAAGACCTTTGAATTATGACGATAAAGTTGATTCCATCCTCTACTATTCAGTTAAAGAGATGTCACACGCTGACGTGCACCATTTACAGGGGTGTACTCCCTCGTGCACTCGCTCTCGAGGTGCTGGATTCAATACAAAAGATTCTTTTCCCCCTCGCGGATGTCAAGACCAAAGACCTTCTATTATCTCTCACTTCACCCTCAACTTTAAACTTCGATACCGATATGCTCAGGTATGAGAGCGTGTCAATTCGCAAACCAGAGGAGCAGAACATCCAGTATCATTATTTCGGGGCACGATTGGCAGATATCCACCAAGAATTAATGAACCCGACCCCTAGAGGTCTTGATAAATGGTTCGAGAGAAAAAGCAGTCCAAGATTCGTGATGATGGCTACCATCGCCGGCGTTATGTTTGCGATTTTCCTAGGGGTGTTGAGTCTGGCTTTGGGCGGGTTTCAGGCTTATGTTGGGTATATGGCATGGAAGCATCCTGTTCAAATATCATCTGATTCACAATAAAACCAATAGTTGCGAGATTTAGACATCGTGTCAAATCGCACAGGATGAGAATGGAATGGAATTTGTGTTTTGTGAAGAATTCAGTAGAATGATTCAGGTGTACTTTTATCGCGCACGACCAAGGCTATCATCACATGACACTGTTTGGCTTCGAGCTGCTATTCAGCAACCACGTCATGGATATGCCCACACATTCGATGATGGGACAATCTCTAGAAGTTTGATTATCTTGCCCAAGATCAATGAGAGCCATTCATGGCGTCTTTTTGGGGCAATAGTGACAAAATTCGAGTTCTTAGTGCATATTGTGATATTTAGCCATTCGCTAAGGTTAAATCGCTGAAAACTCGAATTCTGTCACTATTCGTCCTAAAAAGTCTTCATACTATTCATAGTCAATGCCCAATCGATTCTAAGAATCATGTGCAATCGTTCCTTTTCTCTTTAAGGCCAACAATAGATAAAGGTTTTGAGGAAATCTCACAAATCATGGTTGACAACCGTGAGAAAGAAGGATTCGTTGACCTCCTCCACAAATGGTACAAGAAAGCAAATATCCCTATTGAATTCTGTTTGCAAACGTGGCAAAACCTGGGACAGGTAGGTACTTACAATCTTTTGGGAGATAGATGTGCTAAAGGTAGAAAGGATAGCATACCTCGTTAATCCTAGATCTCTATGATGGTGAAAGGGTTGACTACGCAGGCAATCAAATTAGATGGGCATTTTATCTTCCAACGAAAAGCCAGGCTACCTACTTGACATACCGAGTCAGCCAAAAAGGTTTGATTGTTCTTGATCAGTTCTTGCTCAGATTTAATGGGGGTACTTGTTCGGTGTAGCTACACCACACGGAAACTCGCAGAGTGATCTTCAAGCCACCTCCCAAGTGATTGGCCAACTCCTCAAACTATCCGAAACTGCCTCGTTAGTTTCAAGGCTGTGGCTCGGTTTATTTACGATGCGCAGTCATGTAACAAATGCTACTATTGCCATTCAAAAACATGATCTAGCTCCCCTTCACCCATGATTTTCTAATCTGGTTCTTCGACGTCTACACTATGCCATTAGTGACAGCGATAACGAACTTACCAGTTCCCGCGATACATGCTCCATGATCCATCATACTCGATCACACTTAGCGAAGTTAGACAGGACAAAGCACTCCAGAAGCTCAAACAAGGTTTAAAAAGACTTACGAGAATTAGCGTTAGGATTGATCAGGTTGATCCTTTCAAGCTTTTAAAGCAAGCCGAGGAACACGCTATGAAGAAGAAAAATGAAGCCAATGAGACAAAACTGAAATATAGGAACAGCGTTGGCAGTTTTTCACCTTTTTTCAGAATGCGTTTGGGGCAGTATTGCAATGGGGGCGAAAGATTCAAGATATTGGAAGCATCTTTTCCGCTACGATTCCAGACTAAATTGTCGCTTTTTCGACAGAGAGTGAGGAGTGAGTGATGACATTGATAAGTATATATTTGTATTTATGAGCTGATCAAAAGATCTGAGATCAAGATATTTTTGGTACAGAGTGATGAAAAAGATATCTATCGAAAAAGGGACCTATTTTTCCTTTTTTGGGGGAGGCGAGCAGGGGTATTCAGATGTTTACATCTTATTTTGTTCCGTCGATTGTAGATTTCAGGTATGATATTTGTGGTTTAAAACTCTATAACAACGTTTATTTTCAGTGCCAATTTCTGATTTTTTCGTTCTTTCATATCTCATGTCTCATCATATCTACCATCTCACATCCACCTTCCACTTTCCCCTCACCCCTCCCCCTTCCAACCATCCCCATACACGCCACCCCTCCTCATCCCATCCTCATTCCTCATCCTACAACCTCCTCCCTCTCCTCAACCCACAAATGACCCCCCGCCTCCTCCAAAACCCTCACATGTTCCCTCTGCTTCTCCCCCGCTTTCCTCGCCAAAAACAACGGGGTATTCCCCGCTTTATTACGGGCGTGTACGCTTGCGCCGCGCTTGAGTAACTATTTGTGGGTGGAGGGTTAGTAAGTGTTTAGTAATAGTTTTTTGGGGGCAATTTTAGGAAATTGGGGGGTGGGGTTTTGAGGTGGAGAAATGGAGAGATGATGAGTCAGGGGAGGCGAGGGAATTCGGTGAGTTTATAGAAAAATTGGGGGGATATTGAGAGGAAACTTGAGGAAGTTGAGAATTCAGGGACATGAAATTGATTGTCTGGACTAGCAGACTGAGTGACATGATATGTGAAGGGTTTTCAGGCTGTGAGATGAGATTCCACTGTCTCATTCAATGATTTGTATATCGGAAACATGTCATAACTTATATATAAAGATTCATATATTTGAAGTCTTTCAAAATGATATATGTGTGCTTTTGAAAACTCCTGAATCCTTGAAGTAATTCAAACTTTATGAACAAATAATGCAAAAATCACAAATAATTTGAACACTTCAAATGATTTGAGTAAAAGATCATTGCGTACGTTAATGCAATAGACTGCTCCATTGAAGAAAAGAAAATTCAAAACTTTTCATCATCGCACAAGAATTCGAACCATTAGAAACCTGGATAAAATCTACAGGCAAGGGAAGAGAGATAATCTAAGCGGAAGCACTACCTACTTCTCTTAACAAGTCTACTGAAGGGCCTACAGCCCCCAAATGCAAAGCGGTATTCCCTACGTAATCGGTTGTTTGAAGAAGACCAGCTCGATCATGGTCGAGGATATTGATGATGGCATTCGTGTCACCTTTTTCAATGGCGTATCCTAATCCCGTAAAAGCGTGTTGTTGAGCTGTAACTGCGACTTCGGTTGGTGGATGTGAAAAAGCTGTGCTACCTTCTTCGGTCATTTCTCCTCGAATGGAACATTGCATTTGCATGGTAACATCGTCGTATGAAAGATCAGGAAGAGCGAGGAGGAATGAAAGTTTAGTGAGGGCGGCTTCAGTTGTTAAGTCGTGACCGAAAACTACACCTGCTCTGCCTAAAATGGTGGCTGGTGCGTACAGCGGAGAGACGGAACCGGAGTGGCATTGTGATACGTTGACTATTATGACACCTCTCTCACATGCCTCTTTCATGATCTTAATCATACTTCCATCATCTCCACTGGGTGCGTTACCGGCTCCGAAAGTTTCGAGAATAAGGCCACGAAGGTTTGGAATACGAAGGACGGCATCGATCATTTCGGGTTTGATACCAGGGAAAATACGAAGGCATGCTACGTGGGAAGTATCAAGATTTAATTGTACTCCGAATTTAGCAATCGATCGTGGACGACGAACGAGATTCCAATTGACTGTTGCTCCTAAAGCAGTCACCTTTGCTAAAGGTTCACAATTTGGTGAAGCAAAAGCATCAAAGGAGGTAGCCGAAACTTTGGTAGTGCGATTTCCACGGAATAAATTGTGATGAAAGAAAAGACATACTTCCGGGATCATGAAAGTTCCGGCTATGATTAATGATCCAAGAAGGTTATCCACGGCATCAGATTGAAGAGCAAATATTGAAGCTTGAGATCCCGTAAGAATAACAGGTTTTCCAAGATGGGACAGCATAAAAGATAAAGCTGAACTCGTGTATGCCAAACTATCTGTACCATGAAGAATAACGAAACCATCAAACAAATGATAATTTCTTTCAATCGTGGTAGCTATTTGTGTCCAACCATTTGAAGATATTGATGAAGAATCTAGTAAGACAGGAAATTCGTACAAGGTATAACGAACATGTCGAGAATACGTGCTTGGAGGAGTACGTAAACTGGGTAAATATTCTTCTGTAGTGTTTGTGGTCATAACTGGCATAGGATCTAAGTACAAGTTAGTCACTGATTAATTCTCCGAAACATATTGCGTATGCGGTGGATTATCGTTGTCAGAATAAAGCAATGCATATCTAAAGCGGAGATAATGCAATGCAATGAACGACGATGGGATGCGTGTGATATTTCTTAATATAGGTCATTCAATGAGAATTGATTAAGATGTCACCGAAGGACTACCACTGACATATTCCGAAATGAAATGAAGTAGAGAGACTCACTGGAGCCATTCGGTGTAACTTTGAGACGCGATTATGTGTACAAGAAGTCCCTTGAGATCTTCGAAATGTGTAACACTCAGCGAACACTTCCTAGCGACTTTACACGACTTTCGTCATATCGGCGTAAATATCTTGATGGTGTTCAAGATTGAAGACATTGGACGTCATTGAAGATTGTCCAGCTCTCCACGATATGAAATTATATCATACTGATATAGAAACCAGAAGAGTCTCGAACCATACTATCACACAATGGACGACAGAATGAAAATAATGCCAAAGTCGAATAAATCTAGACTTTGAGAGCAATTTCCAATGATTGACCAAATCCAAATTCGACAACAAAGTGATCCTTCAGACCTAAATGCTTTTCGGGTCAATGGTCCTTCAAATTTGAATGTCTTGATGACCTGATTCACAATCAATTGCATTTCAATGTATCAATTTGGATTTGACAATGAAATGCTTGTCAATGTCGGTTGACATGTGACGATCGAAATACCCCTCCATCAGACTAGAGACTTGGGGTTTTGATTCTGAATTGTGTACGTTCATCGCGCGTGTGATTGTGATTGTGTAACAAAATTTCACAACATAGGAAACTCTCTTACCTGGATTTGAGCCGTCGTTGAATGACGGTCTAGTAGCCATTCCTTCTTTGAGGAACCCTCTTGCTGGAACTAAGCCTTCCGGAGAAGATTTCATACAAATGGTACCTCCTGTCATAATGATGAGGACTCTACCCTCTGGGTAAGATTGTGTCGCCATGGTGGACATGGTGATATGATGGTGCGTGGTTTGGAGGAAACACTGAAGTGAAGGTCGGTAGCGATTTTAGGAGAAATGTATGGATCGCTAGGAGACTATTTCGTAAGGGCTTGTACTTGAACCCGGAATGGTCAAAGTTCAAACACAGCTTGAGCAACGAGGGGTAGGAGATTTTTAATTTCCTTGATAGCACGAGAAGAATATGGTGGGATATTGTTTGCCCAAATCGAAGTCAAGGTATGATATTGTTTGTTCAAATCGAAGTCAAGGTATGATATCGTCTGAAGATCCAACACCACACGAAAGAGTGATGATATGGTCGTCGTCGTGGTCTAGATTCAATAAATGAATGTAATGTGAAGATAAGAAAAAATTGATTGTGTTCACATGAATGAATGAATGATTGATTGAATTATTCAGAAACATCCACATCCATATTTTTTCGATCAATCATCTTTCACGAAAAGAAAACTATAACGTAATTGACCAATTAGAATTGAGGGTTGAGGATGTTGTTTGAAATTTTGTAACGAAAAGCAAACTTCACTTCAAGGCTCAGTCTATCAGAGTTTACCACCTTGTTAATCGGGATGTATATACGGGTAAGTAAGTAATATGTTGGTAGTATGTATGTAGGTAAGATCTTATCTACCCACCCTTCTACATACTAGTCTCCTAGTCTCCTAGTCTCCTAGTCTCCTAGTCTCCTAGTCAGTCTCCTAGTCTAGTATACCAGTACCAACAAACTCGTGATGCACGGAAGTAAAAGTATCCAGATCCCGTCGCAAAAGTTGAGGTTATTCCAAGAAAATGACATTTATTCACAATCGTATGTTTGATGTTACTCTGTACCCAATCAATCTTCCCTTCCTTCCTTTCTCTTCCCTTTTCATACAGCTCCGTACAAGGGAATGAATTAACCTTTGATTGAAATGGGTTGGACTGGCTTGACTGGCTTGATGGATTCGACGGGCTCTATCCATCCGTACCAAGACTTTTTATATATATTGAGGCGTGGAGGTTATCCTTCCTACTACGTACACACCACCGAGATTACTAATTCATACCTTTATCAAAAATCATCTGAAGGGGACCACCGCTGGACTCGGGAGAACAAACGATGATTAAGTGACCAAAGTCCAAAGTGACAATCTACTGGTGAATGGACTTCATCTATCCCAAGCATCCAAGCATCCAAGTATCCAAGCATCCAACCCTCCAACCCTCCAACCATCCAAGCAAAAACATAACAAAATATATTTTCCTTTCTTTACTCGTACATTCATATATATTCCATCTTCATAAATATCGTCCAATTCCCTTCACGACGACAATGTCATCAAATATCATCGACATCAAGTCGAATCTTCATTCTCTATTACTACCACCACTCCTACTCTACTTCTTACCATCCAATTCTTACCATCCAGTCCATCCAGTCCATCCAGTCCATCCAGTCCATCCAGGGTCCTTACCTTACCTCCTACCTACCTAGTTCACATCATTGCCATATCCATCGAAAATCATATTAAAAGCTTCAAACTCCACAAGGCTCTCGGTCCCGAGATAAAGTCCGACTTATACCCAATTTCAACCACTCACTCCATCATTCCGGGTGACATACAATTTTATTTCTTTTGCCAAGCCTTCAATTCCTTTCAATTCCGATATAAGCATAATAGTGACATTCATTCTCTTCTATTTCTCTTTTGAATTTCATGGAGAGAAAAAAAGAATATACACAAGAAAGTCGAAAGTGATCACCACAGTCCAGCCTGCCCTTACTTCGTTCCCGGTACCCCTCGCCCTTTCCTGCATACGCGAAATCCTCCACTCACGCGTATAAATTCTAGCTTGGCTATGCGACAAACCTTCGCATTTACAACCGCAGCTATGGCAGCAGCTTTAGAAGATACCCCCGTTTCCTACGAAGATTTGGCAGAAATTGAACGGGAATTTGATGATGTTGAAACGGAAATTAGTATGTCATATTACATTTTCTTTTTTCCCTCTTCTTTTATGACGTTGGAGGTACTTTGATTGCCTACTTTGGAGGGGTCAAGTGCGCCACGACTTTTGGACTTTATCAGATCAAGATCAAGATCAGATCGGGTCCATCTTTTTGTACGACATTCCATGGATGTACATGTATACATTACATTCAATTTTTATAATTGTTTTGTATCTTTATAGCATCTGCCAATATTTTTTCTATGCTTTGATGTGGTTATACATCAATTGACTAACTTTCTATCAGTCCGACAACAAGTTTCCCTTACTCAACCTCTGTATACCCGTCGCAACGAAACTATCTCTCAGATTCCTAATTTCTGGGCCCTGGTACTCGAACAAGCTCCTCCAGATATAGATCAATATATTCAACCTTCCGATTCCGCTCTTCTACTTTCCTCACTTACTTCCCTACATGTCTCGCATTTCGAACTCGAAGATCCACAGTCCACCAAGGGAGGAGATCCAAGATCTGTATTAATTACATGGACTTTCTCTCCAAATGAATATTTTACAGATGAGAAATTGGTCAAGAAGTTCTGGTATAGAAAGAGTCTTGGAGGATGGTGTGGTTTGGTCAGTGAACCGGTTAGGATTCACTGGAAAAAGGGAAAAGATTTAACCGGAGGTTTATTGGATATGGTGTGTGATGCTTGGGATGCAGAACGAAAGGAAAATTCGAAAATGACTCCACAACACAAATCACTCGAGAAGAAAATGAACAATACAAGTATGGGAGGTTTAAGTTTCTTCGCATGGTTTGGATTTATTGGTCGAAAAGTTAGTGAGGAAGAAAGTAAAGAAGCAAATGCTAGAGATTTAGCAAAGAGGGATGCTAGAAAACATGGAAAGAAGGTTGTCGAATCGGATAATGATGAAGTTGAGGAAGATGATGAAGATGATTTGGGAATGGAATTGGAAATCTTTCCGGATGGTGATGATCTTGCTATTGCTATTACGGAAGATTTATGGCCTGGTGCTATCAAATATTTTAGTTGGTCTACCCCTTAATTCCTTAATGAGCAATTATTTGCTTCTTGACTATAAGAATTGTATTAACACATGATCATAGCCGCAGCACAAGAACAAGATGCACTATCAGATGCAGATTTTGAATCAAATAGTGAAGAAGAAGAAGAAGAAGAAGAAGAAGAAGAAGAAGAATCGAATGAAGCAGAGAGACCAAATAAGAAACAAAGATCCTCTTAATTTTCAGGATCAAATATCTTCTTTGAATTGATTTGGTTCTATAAAGGGTCTTCAAACGGGTCGGTTGGGTTAGGCGATCTCCAGAATGGATATGAAAAGTTTGTTTATTTTTTTTTAATCTTGGTTGAATTTCTCGGGGTAGGTAGGAAAAGGATGATTTTGCTTGAATGTCGTGGTGTCTTTTTGACTCGGAATTGCAATTGCTATTCGGATCGGAGTGATTGAGTTTGGATACAATGAAATTTAATTAATGCATTAAGATAAGATGATAGATTATCAACAATCGCAATGGGGAGTTGGAGTTGGAGTTGGAGCTTGAGGTTTGGGATTTTAATTGGAGGAAGGATCTCTTTGTTTTTTAATACCGTGTGGGAAGGGTGGTTGGCGGTTGGTGGTTAGTGGTAGGTCGTAGGTGGTGAATGGATGGATGATAGAAGAGGATGAATAGATGGATGCATGGGATGACTTAGGAAAGAGATTTATATTTGGTATCTAGGTGCTCGAGATCAGTGTCGTACTCATTCATGCTCATTCTCATGCACATGAGTCGTACTTGGATTCGAGCCTGGAGTATATAGGTGTATGAGTGAGTTATAGAAGTGAATGTTTTTTTTAACCTATTTATCTATCTTAATGTCCTGCCTGGTGTCTTCCTGATACATAACTTCTTTTTTCTTTTTTTCTTCTTTTTTTTCGATTTAAAGGGAGTGAGTGGAGAGTGGATGGTGAAATCTTGACTCGATTGAGTGGTATGGTATGGTATGGTATGGTATAGTATGAAATATCTTATTCATCTTATTTTATCTCTTTTTGTGTGAAATGTTTATTGAGTATGGGATTGGGAGAAGTGATGGATGGAAGTTGTAAGTGGGAAATAGTTTGGTAGATAGGATGAGATAGATGAGAGAGATGAGATAGATGAGAGAGGGATTAGGGTTAGGGGTTAAAATTAAAAATTGTGAGAGAATGTTGGAAATGGGTAGGGAGGTAGGGAGGTGCGAGAGTAACAATGAGTAGTTGGGGAGGTACTAGGTGGGTAGGCGGGTAGAGATACAGGTAGGTATGATTGATTGATTGATTGATTGATTGATTTAGTTATTTATTTTTGTATTTGATGATGTAGATGCGGTATGATGTAAATGTGGCGTCGATGTAGTATCAAAATGGAAATGAAAAGTTGTTAGAGATTTTGATGGGTATCTAGATGGAGAGGGGTATGGGGAATGAGGAATGGGAGATGAGAGATGATGTTCGAGGATGATATGTGTATATAGGAAATGGTAAGCAAAAATTAGGTAGAATGATGAATTATGGTAAATAAGACTCCGATTTATCATATGGAGAGGAGAGTTGAAGAGCCAGATTTTTAGCGAGTGAATGATAGGGGATTTGTGAAGTGAGGGGAGGGGAGGGGAGGATAGTTTTGGGGGTAGGGAAGAAGAGGAGAGATGAAAAGAGATGGCAGTGGTCGGCGGTGAGGAGGTAGGTGATTGGAGTGGAGGATAAAAGGGCTGTGTAGATGGAGGGTTCTCGGAATGGGAATCGGAGTTGTACTGGAAGGTGGAAGGGGCGGATTGGTCTTGATGTTTGATTTTGATTTTGATTTTGATGTTCTTGTTTGAGGAAAACACTAGTGGGAGGGAGGGGTAGCGGGGGTTCTTGAGCGGGAAATGGGAAGGAGGGATGAGGGGTTGATATCGCGGTCGGTTGGTTGAGTGTTTGGATGGTTGATGAGAGCGGGGTATTGAAAATGTGTCTTTTAAGCATATTTATTATATTTCAGAATCGGGGAAAATTAGAAAATATCAAAAATGCAGGAAGCGGGATTGGTTTCCTATCTTGTGGGGAAGAGGATTGCGAGCAGATACTCGACTCAGATATAGATACATTCGAAAGTATCAATTGGTATGAGATGAGAGCCGTTTCTTTGGAATATCAAGTGTGTGCGTGTTTGAGTGTGTGAATAGACTCTTGATGGTAATCAAACCGACGAAGGACGGAAAATTACTGAGATTGAGTGAGACGGAATGAGATGTATGATAGATAGTATGAGGAGGAAGAAGGAAGGAAAGTGATGATGAAGAACTTACCTAGTTAGATTAAGTATTGGAGTTAAGCGGTTATTTCTTGTTTGTATAATTATATCTTTTTAATGGTAGTAGATCGCAGTTTTTATCAGATAGATGGAATAGAACTGAGTAGAATAGAACAGAATATGTGGATATTTCTATATATGCTCTATTTCATGGATCTATATGTAACGGCTATGATGAAGTCTTCATCCATCCTCAGAAGGGAAGATTGTGTATACTTACTAAAGCATAGTGTATTCAGAATTATTCCTTTATTTTTGTTTCATGTCTGTGGAAGCTGGGGATCTTGCTGGATTGGTGGATTGGTGGATTTACTGTCTACCATAGTATTTTGTACATATTTCAGCGCATGAATGTGGGAATGTGGGAACGGATATCTATCTATTTCTTCGAGACGAATAAACACACTGATATCCGAGACTGTTCAAGGAGCGCGGGTAAAAGATATGAGATACATTGCTTGATTATCTGAGTGTTAATTTTATTGATGAGACTTTCTGAGAAGGATACTGAGCGGGGAAGATATAAGATAAAAGAATAGCAAGTAGTGATGAGATTAGAAGGATTGATGATAAGGAATCTCAATTTACTAATTTGGGAGAACTAAAGAGCAAAATAAAAATAACAATAGTAGTCAATAATAGTAAAAAAAAGTAGGACATATCAGTCAACCAAACTAGCCAGACAGCGCTTTGAGATAATTCCTGAAAACTCATGTCAACAACCGAGAGTCATCAATACAAAAGAAGATAAGACACGTCAATTTCGAGTTTCACAGTCTCTAAACACCGAGAGTCTAGAGAGAGAATCTGAAATAAGGGATTGGAAAGTTTCCACATTTCTTCATATTCGAAACGTTATTATCCAAGAATATAATGAACACACCTTTATGTTTTTCCTTCCAAGCAAACAAACGCAATTCATATTCCAAAACCAGAACAGAAAAATAGATAGAAAGCGTTAGGATTAGTACTTTATGCGCAATTCATAGCTTGGAGAATTCTTCGAGGTATTTTTATTACCTATGGAGACTACTTACTGTGTTTGAGGATAGATAAAAATACCGACTGGCAACAAATAGGAAGAGTGAATAAGAGGATAAAAACGCAGATGTGTAGATGATAATAAAGTTACCCACAGTGATAAACGATATCAAGACATTAGCGAAATACTCGGGAAAATTTTCAGAACTCCACGGGATTCTATCTGCGTTTTGCAGCGACTTTTCAGATGCTTTTGTACATAAGCTTTTGGATCTCTTCTTTGTGTTTTCTTGACATGATTTGACACCAAAATCGCCGTCTTTAATTAAATGAAATGAAATGGAGATTGACAGATTATGTCATATGTATTTCGTGTGATTTGAGCTCGAAGGCGTAGGAATGTTGAGGGGGAAGAAGTACTCGAGTAATTGTAAAGCTTGAAAAGATCCTGAAGGGGGGAAACTTTGGATTTTATCTTGTAGAGTATAAAGATGGGTGTTTATGTGGGACTTTGAATAAGTATTTAAGATTTGGGTCCTTTGATATTCTAAAGGTCTGAAGGCTTGACGGGATGATATATGATTGTCGGATATGGGAGTGTGATAGATACTCTAGCTTTGAGTGGATTTTGAAACTATAACTTTGTGAAGAATTGAATACTGTCAAGACTTCAATGGCAATGTCCTATACTCCCTATCGTTCCAACAGAATTTTCGCCGTTTCTTTGGTGATTGTTACAGCAGTGACGATAAAACTACTAGCGCTCCCGATAGTAAGTCTAACTGAGTACAGTGGTCGATTACCGGAGTCTTAAGGCCAAGGATTGGTGAATAAGATCGAAATAGTATACCAAATTGCTCACCAAAGTTCATATTCTTTGCTGAATCTTTGAAATCACATTAGCTCCAGCCGTTCTAGTTAGAAAATCCATGACTTTACTTACCCTTCAATAAACCGCATTTTAGAATCTGAAGTGAACGGGAATACTCAAAACATGATGTGAAGGGCTTAGGTAGTGAATTCTCATCTTAGCTCCTCACAAGAAAGACATGATCTATATCCAACTACCCAATTAACCTACCCTCCAACCAGAAAACCCCTCATCCCCAAGGACCAAAAATCACCATCTGCACATATACAAACCCCAAATTTCCATATCTCAACATCATCAAATGGAAGAAATACTCTGGTTGTGAGTTCTATGGGGATGACGAGTGGTAGGAATTTTTCAAACCATCTATATCTACGTAGTCAACGTTAACAAGAATCACGACATAAATAACCTTGCAAATAAGCGATGAGATTTTTTGTCTCATATCTTCATCGGTTAAATATTACACTTACCACTTTTGTTGAACATCAAGAAGTGAATATAACAACTACAATAACAACTAGAATAACAACAACAAGTATCAAAGTATCGAAAACAGCAAGATAAATTGAAAAAAAGTAAAATTATCTTCAGAAAAAGCTTACAATGCGTAGAAAACAATCTAGAGTCTATGCATACTGTGGCGTATAGTAGCTTCATCTGAACTTACCAGAAATCATGATATGAATTTTATACTCCTAGGAATATCATGTAATTGATCTTGTCTGACAATTCCGAGTGCTCTTTATATACTTTTCGGTTTCAGTTTCTCTTTTAATGAGTTGGTTGCGTATCTCGACAATTCTATTTATGCGTCACCTGAAGTTCTGTTTTCGAATACCTTTTCGATATAAATCATACAAGTTAAACTTTGCTCTGTATACCATAAGCGCAAAGTTGTCCATACCGAAGTAAGAATCGAGAAATTCTCCCTGTAGCAAAGATGATGAGGGACCAGAGACAGTAAATATGAGCAGCTATGATTTGGATCGAGGTGGATCGAGACCTTACTGTCTGAGAATCGAACACGTAACTCAACGACAACAATAACATCCTAACGCTAGCTCTCATAATTACGTTTCTTAAAATATCTGAAAGAGCAGATGATGGATTTAAAGAAAATGCCGACAACATCATTCAGTCCTAAGCGTTATGAAATCAGGGCTTTCTCCTCTAAATGAATGAATACGTAGACCCTGACCCATAGTTTCCGAGTATAATCCCTTACTACTTATCCACCCTGCATGCTATATCTTGCTATCATACCATAATCATAATCATCTAAAAGTTGTGTTGCACATCTGAAAATGTATTCCTGCTTGGTCTCTGCCAAATCACACTAGTTCGATATAGCACGAATACTAATCGGAAAGCAATACACAATCATCGCATAATGACCTTCTGAACCTTATAGATGATCATGATATGCAAGTTTAACACCTGTTCAAAGTTCACACGCTCTCCACCCTTCCGAAGTTACCTACACATCTAAACAAGTAGCACTACAAGCTTTCAGTAAAGGAAACCAGATCCCAATGCACCTTCAAACCCGCCACCTAATTCAAGCCAGGCGAAGCAAAAAGCATACACAATAAAACCTCCATCATTCGAAAGATCATCACCTGATACAATTCATTCGTTATTCTCGAATAACATATACCGAGACGAATATTCCATGACCCCATTTGCATCTTTTTATCGTTGATAATATGCCTAAACATCTATCTGCAGGGTAACTAGATCTAAATCTAGATCTGAAAATCCCGCATTCTAACCTCTCAGCACCGAATGACCCCACCACAACCTACCGTTCAGACAGATGAAGGGTCACAGGCTTGGTATATCACACCCGCAGACCTTGAGATTAACGATACGACACACGACAAGACACATACATACGAAAACTGAAACGAGCATTAACCGCATGCATAGGCTAAACACTCCTCCTCCCCCTAAACCCCCTGTCAACAGTTCTTCATTGCCGGGGTACTCCAACGAACAACCAAGAGAAATTAGAACGATCAATGCAACAATGACACCATTGATCGACTACCAATGGATATGCACATATATCAGGTGCCGCAAGTAGCCATTAACTTTAAATTTCCAGCTGAACCACGAATCGAAGGCGATAGTTCGGATAAAAGTGTCTAGCGCTGCCGAGAAACATTTCACCTGCAAATGTGACCGTTTTTCCCTCTTATCTAGGGTTTTGGATGAATGTCATTTATTGGCTTGCACATACATGAACAACGCACATAGAACCTGAGTAATGCATATAGAACCTGAGTAATGCATATAGAACCATATATGCATACGAACCCGTTTGTACATGTATTTCTCATGACTCGTGAAAGGTGTATGCTTCACAACTACTGCAAGTCACACCCAAGATACATATTCTACCTTGAAAATCTAAACCTCACATCAATACTTTCAAGCTGAACTGCAGATAGGTAATGTCAGTGAAGCTTAGCGTGCATCCTCATCGCTTGAAATGCTCACGATGTTTACTAGAAGATGATATTGCGACAGCAAGCTATGTCCGACATGTATTCTGCCGCAGAAATGTAAATTTGGCCTGAATAGTTACAAGCTGAATTGTACGTAAGTAATGTAAGTAAACCTCGGCACATAACTCCATCACTTGTCATGCTTGCGATCTGTACTGAATGGTAGTTTTACTGAAGCGTCAAAGAGAAAGAAAAACAAGATAAATAGTCGAGGTGTAGAGCGGAGAAAAAGATCAATCAGAAGAGAACAATTCAATCACTTCCATTACATCCTCTGATCAATTCAAAATGCCTTACAATGCCCGATCAAAGAATCTCCCTGAATCAGTCGCTAATGGTGGGCTAGAAGACCCCCGAGCATCCCACCAAGAATTTTTCAAACAGCGAATGACTTGTCGAGATGTAAAGGATTTCATATCCAACACATCAGAGTTTTCACCTTTGGAACCTGGATCCAACAGGACATCTCACCAGGGCAAACGAAGCAGCAAGAGCCAGACCAAACTTGATGAGATTGTCTCTCGTGCCAAGAAGATTGGAAAACCTGGCGCCAAACAGAATGCAGGACAACCTTTGTCGGATCTCGTCCCGGGGCTAGTTACTACTGGTGGTTTGAGTCGATCTCCTGCTTTTGATTGTCTACCTGTGGTATCTCATTGGGCTGAGCGTACCGATGAATCTTCGGCCGCAGATTCTGCGGTCACCGTCCGTCTATCATCGACTTGGGAGAGCATTCATATTATTGGAGAAGGAGCTACCATGCAGTCTCCACTTGGAGCGCCTTGCTGGTCGCTCAAGACTCATGGCATCTCGGCGGTCGACGTGGGGTCAAGCAAATTCTCTCAAAAATACGTAGCCGAAAGCAAAACCTTGGTCACGACTGTCGCTTTGGCTCGTCGAGTCGATACTCCTTTGACTGGAGGAGTTTTGAGCGCTGCTGCTGGTATCTCTTGGATGCGCAATACACGCGTAGCAGATGCCGTCGATTGTGCAGTGGGGTTACTTTCCGACGCTGCAGAACTCTTGACCGCACGCAACAAGGTACTAGCAACAGGAAACACACAGCGTCTTCTATTTGCCGAGGTGCAAGAGGTACTTATGCCCACTTGGTGCTCAGTGCGTAAACCTCTTCCTCCAAAGTTGAGTGGCGTGGCGCTCTCAAATGATCAGGCTACACTCGATGTCCTCACAAGTGAAGATTGCGAGGGGCCGCTACTCAACACAAGTGTCTTTTCAATGGCGATTGGTTACAATCGTGGTGTCTATGGTGGATCCATCTCCGGATTATGGGCAATCATGGATTCAGCCTTCGTTCTCGATTATTCCATTGGAAAAGATAGCCCGGAGATGGCGGATAAATTGGCTTTCAGCTTCGCTGAAGTGGCAGCTGTTGCCGAAACCTCCGTGTCCGCAGGTCCACATATCACAGACATTCGAGTTGTCAAGGGCTGCAATTATTCATGTTTACGCCAGAAAGCGATAATTGAAGATGATGACCCAGGACGCTCCCGCCCGTGTTTTGTCGTGTGGAATGACTTAGCTCGATTAGCACGCTATAAACTTGCAGATGCCGTTTTCTGTCATGTCTATTACGATGCAGGTGGTGGGGAACAGATGGCGGCAATTGCAGGGCTAGGATGCGTGGCACACGATTGGATTGATCTAGGGGCCGATGTAGCATGCGGCGAAATCAGCAATATTATTCCTTCATTAACAAGGGGATCATTGGAGGAGAAGCCACTCGCCGAAGTGTACTCGCGTCTGACGGGTGCAATGATCTGGTATCGCGATAACGACCCATATAACCCCGCAGCTCTCTGCCTTTTGTTCACCCACTGGTGGCAACTTGCCAACTGTCGCCACAGACCCATCACCCTTCTTGGCCGGACCGATCTTGATGTCGACAAGTCCATTGTCGCCACAATTCCAGATGCAAGACCATCACTAGAGCATTTCCGAGCCTCTGGTATCAAAATAGAACGCAGCCCACAAGCCCTAGCCAATGCTGAGGCACGGCTCCAATCTATTATTTCCTCAGGTCCTTTGCCAGAAACCCAGGCTGTGATTGATCTCCTCGTCAGCCCTGTTCTTGCATACGTCAAAGGCGGAGATCACCTTCCATTGGAAAATGAATATGTTGGAGCTGTCCTCGCAGTGGAAATAGCTTATCCTCATGGGCAAAAGATTATGGAGTTGTGGGATTTGGCAATTGTCATGTGGGAATGCGGAGCTATGTGGGGGGCAGGAGTGGCCGGACTTGCGTATACACACAGTGGTCGTTTGAACTGTGATAGGGCTCGCGATGACTTGTCGGAAAGTACCTGGAGCTAAACAACATCGCTCGTTGTTTCTACAGCCATCATACTGAGCATTTCAATTTATCTCCTTCATGAATCCTAGAAAGCATGGAGTTGAGCCTGTGTGAAAATTTTCCTTCCTGGTGAATGTCCGTTATGAATGCTGTACCTCCCAATTGAACAAGCTTGATAGTCAAATGAATACATACGTGCCGGATTTTCTCATCCCACAAACTGTGTTTTAAGTTTGTATTGACCATCAAGCAGTCATCCAAGGTGAATAGCTCATGAATATCCCTTGCTTGAATATAGACAGAAGGGATAGAACCCCTCATACTCATCTCAGAGGCTATTCCCACTATTCGATATCCAATTCTTCGCTTACAGCAGTCCCAACCCATCTTGGTACCCATATACACATCCCACGTTCTTCACACGTTTTTGACACGTTCCACACCCTTCTACCACGCTTCGCCCCCATGCACCACTTCCCAACCCCCGCTCTAGACCTGAGTACGTGTGCCATCCAATCTCGTTTATTCCAAGAAGATGCTTGATGACGATCACCATTTAATTTCCACTCTCTTCCTAAACATCCATCTTCTTTTCTTTTTGTTCTCCAAAATCATCTTCGAAGTATTTCCCAACGGACAATTCCACAAGTCCCCCCACGCCCCCCAAAACGAACTCGGGTCTCACGTAGCGCCGCAATCCGAGCTCCGACGTAACGGTCTCATTTCCCCAGACCACATTTAAGCGCACGATAGAAGCAATACAATCCTTCGCATTCAAACGCACGTGCTTATTCAACCCAGCCGCATGAGAGACGGCACATCATTCACCATCGACGACCAAAATCTTATCTTGACGAGCTGTCATAAATCCCACAACCATGGTTCTTTCATCTTGGCAAAATCGCATGCCGTAACGTTGCGTCTTGGGATAAATTTCTAATCTTTTCAAACCAAAGAATCCAAGCGCCCAAGCCCATAGGCGATCTCCTAGAATACCTTTTTCATTCTGTGTGAATTTAATATGTTCTAGCACTAATCAAGACCGGTTGTACCCACCAATGTGGAATAGCACGTTAACTTTCTCCGTGGTCCCCACCAAATCTCCGTACCCGAAGATTCGTGGCCGATCCTATCACATTTCATGGTTTCCTTCACGCATCCGTTGATCTATGCTAATCTAGGTATTGAAGCCCATGAACATTTCCCAAGAGAAAGTACAAAAACTTTTCTGGAAACATGTATTAACACATTTCCTACTTCGGTATAAACCTCGGTATACACCTCGCAAAAATGCCTCAGTCAAATAAAATAAGGATTGCTAACGCTCCAATTTAAGTGGTATGATTCTCAAATCAGCCGAGTAAATTCTCCGGACCCGGTAATTAAATGTATTAACAATTTTTCGAATAGGTCGTACTTGCATTTGTGTGTACGAAAAAAAAAGAGCTCAACAAGAGACAGCAAAATAACAAAAATATAGTTAGGCAGTGAGAGTGAGACTGAATGATAAACAAGAGACAGGAATAATGAGATATCAACTAGTCTAGCCTACAGAAAGAAGGAAGGAATCACAGAACAGTATAATAATCATATACTCCATGGAATATTCTTACAACTAGGATTGAAATGAAGCTATTCCATCTTCGTGCATGGCAAGAAAGATTAGCCGAATCCGAGTGAACGGATATACTACTTAATACATCAACTGCAAATTATGATGTTTGTGATAAGTGATAGAGAGTTGACCCGCCAGTAATTTGATCAATGTGATAGTGGAGACATGATGTGATGTGACGGACAAGCTTAGACCGGATTGCAACAGATACCACTGTAACAACGGGAACGCGGGATGCAGGGAAACTTCCCAGTATCTTGAAATCCACGGAGATCTTCTTATACCCGGAATTCTCACCAGCATCTGAAACGTCGAGATGATCGATGAATGTAAGCAGCGAAGAAAAGTGGTTTGACAGATATTCAATTATTCTCTTCCATTCGTATGTAAGATTGGGGCTAGTCCCGAAACATCTGGTTGACCGCCGTGACGATTAATCCAGGCCAAACACCCATCCATCCATTTCTCCCAATATCTCCTTCCAAATAGTACATGTACTTCTCCGAGCCAATCACTCAACCAAACCTATATCTCAATAACACAATGATCCAGAAGACAAACAAATACCACCACCACCACCACCACCGCCATCCATGATGACAATCTTCGAATTCAGAATTTTCCTTGCCACCTATCCATCCATTCATCCATTCATCCCTCCATCAGTTGCCCTGCCCGTCCAATATGTGCCGTTTAATTTTATATAATGTAATGTATTGTATGTAAAAATGTCTTTCGTTCAATCCAAAAGCCAAGTAGTAGTAAACCGAAGTTGAAATCTCGCTCGCATCGTAGTCACAAAAGGGTATCCAGGCGTAGTTCTGACATCCTTTCATTGAATTCCAGTTCGCGCAAGTGCAAGCAAAGCAGACAGAATGTAGGAGAATAAAAGGTAAACAACTCGCATATGTCATTTTTCATCTCGTCGTAAAACCCTAGCCAGCGGTTCGAAAAAAGTAGTGAATGCGAAAAAGGGCAAAGCGAGTACGAAGCGAATTAAAAGACTGTTCCATCACTGAGGATGGCAATTGGTGGACATTGAGTGTTAGGTCGTGAGATTTCGGCCATTTCTCTGCCTCCCTATTTAATTTGTTAGTACAATGATAAAGAATGGATAAATCGATGTGACGTACCTTCCAGCTGCCAGCCTCCAACATCTGTGGCAGAGATAACTTATCTTGACCAAAAAGTCCTAGACTGGTATTGACCTCTTCTAATAACAAATCTAGGAACCCAACGGTCACAGCTCTCCACTCAACGATCACATCATCATCTGGTGTGAACATTGGAACCACTTCCAAACTTGGTTTGCCTTCTCTCTCTGCATTTCGGTGGAATGCTTCGAGGCCTCTCTTTGTTTCATCTCTTCTCAGCGTCAACACGCCAGTATCAATGAACAGACCTCCATTTCGATATTCGGGTAAACCAGTCAATAATTCAGCTCCGGCGAAATGTATGTTCATGAGCTTAGTCATTGGTTGCATCAGAGAGTAACAAAGCCACTGGGAGAGTTTGTGGAAAGGAACGATTGTCTCCCAAAGAGGGGTTGCGGCATCTGCAGGCATGGTAGTTAAACGCCATGCATCACCGATGGATGTACCATCAACTTCTGTGCGAGATGCTGGCCAGATTGGTGCAAGACCATCAATCAGGACACTCCACAAGGTGGGTAGAGGAACGATTGGTACAGATGCGGCTTGTGTAGAAGGATGGGAGATGAGGAAATCTGTAAATGTTAGGATGTGATGCTGCAAGGTGTTAAAAAGATATTACATACCTAGCATGTTTCCAGGTCTAGCATCTACACCAAAGAGAGAAGGATTCCGTAAAGCTTTAGCAAGTTTCACCAGTAAACCAGTTCTACCTGCCAAACCAGCAATTGGATTCTGCTCAGTGACTTGTAGACCTGAGCTCATGATCTCCACAGTCAACCGGGACAACCCATCTGCATCGACTTGGTGTGGTTGTTCTGGATCACTACTGAAGGTACCAGCCTTGAACATTTCCAAACTGGCAACTGCCAAGCCTTCACTTCTCCTGTATGTGCGACCACTCTCAATACTCTTATACTTCCATGATGTACCGGCACCGGCATCGAGTAAGACAGATATAAGGAAGAGATCGAGAATTCGGCGACATCGTTCGGAAGGATCAACTTGGCTTGGCCAGCTTCCTAAGAGCTCTCCAATTCTATCTCTACCTCCTACGTTGAAATGTTGCCATCGACCATGAGGGGGAATGGCGTTGTAATCGGGTGCAAAATCGCGCTACAATAACAACAGACATTAGGAACGAGATCTTTTGCACCGGTGCAGTGTGCAGTAGAGATGTGAATACATACCTTGATCACAGAGACGACAAACTTTGTGGTATCTTTAAATCTTCCCATATCAACTTCGAAATGATTCAAATCATTCTTCTTAGCCTTCTCCAATACGATGCCACATCTTTCCCGTACAGCACCAATGCTTCTCAAATATCCAGCTGGGTCGACATTTGGATCTGGTGCCTTGGGAAGTGCGATCTTAGGTATGGTGGGGATAGACATTCTTGAGAAGCCAGGAGTGGAGGGTGATCTTAGTGAGGATTGTGATGAGCGAAAAGATTGAACTTCAGTTAATTGTGTAGAGTTTGTTCTTGATGATGAACCATTCGAAGAAGAAGTCTTTTCTTTGCGTGAAAAGAGGCCCATACTTCCGTATTTAAACGTCTCCCCTTGCTTGGTCGGTATGCCTTCTTTATGCAGATGCCCTGTATGATGCAGCGCAGTGCGTCCTTTTCGTCCCCTGGTAGATAACTCGTAGTTTTGTTGGCTGGCCGTACTTGGTCACAATCACCGGATGCCCTGTTAATCTGCGGAAAAGCTAGGTCGGTCTTTTTATTTTATTTTAATTCGAATCACTTTTTTTTTCTCGTAACGGGGCCTTTTTGATTATCGTTGTTGGCAAATGCACAGTACAAACAGCGCTCTGGTTTCGATAAGCCCGTAGCTGATTTGGAGAGGGGAGGGGGCTTTGTAGTCCTTGCGGCCCTTGTTGATATCCGTAATTACTTGATCCTTTCCCTTGGAAAGCTATAGATTTACGGAGTAGGTCGATATTAGGTCCTTGCGTTTGAAATGTTGTCTCGGGAATGGGGATCGACGGGTTCACACCGCGGAAGAGGGAAGAAGGAAGAGAAAAATGATTTGATGGTTGCCCGAGACTTTTGGTGTGGATAGTAAGTGGGGGAAAGTAGAGAGGGTACTACTGTAGTAGAGAGAGATAGAGAGCGAGCGAGCGAGATAGGATAGTGAGTGAGTGAGAGTCGTAACTGTGGATACTAATAATAAATTTTTCTTAATTTTCCAAAGAGGAAGGAAGGATAATCGAAAGTACGAAGGAATAGGTAGCAAGTGATAACAAATAAGGAATAATGAGCGTTGGATGAATTATTCCGATTAGTTATATATTTCCGTATGTGAGTAAGTATGTATGTAGTAAGTAGTACCTAATAAGGTAGATGGGACGTGATTGGACCCAAGGACCTATGTAGGTATGATATGTACGAGTTTTATATATTCCTTTAGTTGTAGGCAAAGGATATGCGCGCGCGCGCGCGTGTGTGTGTGTGTGTGTGTGTGTGTGTGTGTGTGTGTGTGAGTGAGTGAGTGAGTGAGTGAGTGGATGAGTGAGCGAGTGAGAGGGAGAGGGAGAGAGAGAGACGAAGAGAGATGATCTTTGGCAGGAGGAAAGAAAGATGTTCGAATCTGGAATAGAAGACGTATGTTATGTATGTATGATGTATGATGTATGATGTATGATGTATGATCTATGTATGGTTGGTGTATCATTATTAGGTGAGAAAAGAGTGCTTCTTCGTATGGATTCGTATGAAGTACTAATGAATGTGATATGATCGTCTCGTCTCTTTTCTTTTTGACCAGGTCCAGACTCCAGAACAATTTTGATCGGATTCCCACCTCCAGTTTTCTCCTCGACTTTTCCCGTAGATAAGCACAGAATAAGGTAAGGTACCAACTGTAAATGCGGTGATATTAGGAATAGTGGATTGTGAATAGTGGAGGAAGAGGATCATTAGTAGTGATTATTGTGAATAATAGGAAGTACCTTGTAAGAAATTGATGGCATATAAAGTACCCAGAAAAAGTTTATCAAGAATCAAGATGGAGCTGGATAATATCGGATGAAAAGCTGCTTTGCTTTGCTTTCCTTTCCTTTGCTTTCCTTTCCTTTGCTTTGCTTTCCTTTGCTTTATATTCGACTTGATTTGCTGATATCAGGTTTCAGCAATTCTAATGCTTCCAATGGCACACAATAGGCCTAGATAGGTAATACTATTGGTACGAGGCTCAAGATCTATGTTTGATAGTGGAGACAACAGCGATTAAGATGTAGGTATTAGATATTCGGGTAACATCTATAGTCTTCCGGTAAGTATACTTGGGTATACCGGCTGGTATGTACTATGGCTAGCTTCACATTCCTATCTTGATTTGTACATATGAAATCCAAGTTGAAAGTTATGATTTATAAAAACGTGGTGGATGGTAAGGTAGATTCGTTGATCTAGTCGTACTGGGAGGATCAAATATAGCCAATTATTATGATATCTAGGACCATGGAGAGAGTACAGAGCTTCTTCAAGTCAAAAAGAAGTTGATGAATGGATACCTATGTAGGCATGCAATCTGTGTAGGCAGATAATGTATAATTAATTGATTGTAGTATATACGGAGTGGCCATGTAGGATTGGATCATTTAGATGAGAATATATATGAAGGAATGATTAGTAAATGCAATATGAATAAATATATTCCGGTCGGTTCTTGGGATGTCAAGATTAGCAAAGCAATCTGAATGATGCGAGATCCACACACACGACGACGTTAAAAGAGGGGTTAAACTCAGTTAGGGGCCGGTATACTTTCAGGATCTGTAAGAGTGTAAGAGAACAAGAATACACTTCTCAAAAGCCACCGAGACTACCTGGGTATTACTCCATGTAGAATGTACACCAAAATGCGTTGCGTACACAAATTTTAAGAAAGATCTATAAACCGAGAAGGCCGGTGACATATTGATTACCGGCTAAATTCCTTTCTCCATGCATGAGGCAATGTGAGGCGTTGATTTGTCCTCATTTGCCTATTGTATTCCTTGCGCAAAATGGGCCAAACTATTCATTCCTGCATACGGGGAAAGTCGTGCAAACCGAGATGATTGATGGCCAGTATGAACTACCTAAGTAACGGTTCGAGCCTCAACGCCATCATCACTCTTGAGCCTGCGTAGTATGCGACTATTACTAAAACTTCATCCCATATGGTTAGTTTTCAGCGAGTGTCGACTAATGCTGAACGTCATTGTCCAACGGAACTTCAAAGATCGTAAATCGACCAAGGACAAGTCCGGGAGAAAGTCCCTAATACCACCAAAATGGACGAAGCGACGTTGACTTACTCGTTCCCCAGTCTACAGCATTGCGATTTTCCAGGGTTCAACACAAAGAAGCAACGGCGATGGCGTACTCCGTGGGAATGGAGAAATTGATTTGTGCTTGGGACTATGTACTGCTTCCTGAGGAATAATACTACGCTGGTAGAAGTTATGGATTCACGTTCAATGTCTAGGATTAATTTGCTGATAGGGAGTAATGGGAGCTTGAGTCTAAGCCTACACTGTACCAGCTAGTGGAATTGGAGGATTGGATGGGAATCGCGATTATCCGAAAACGCCTCACGCCATCTACACATACCATGCCTGACACGATTCATGGATACTCGGGAATTTGTTCAAGCTTGGTAATAGGCATTTAGGTACGATCATGAAGGCCAAATTGTGGTGGGCGACGATGACCATGGTTGGTTGGTTGTTACGCAGGACGGGTTTTCATCTATTACAGTTTGTTGACACTTCGGTACGGGTAAGCTTTCCCTCTCCCGCCTGTTCGATTGCTGGGTGGAGTTGTGGATGCTTCATAATACAGAAGCTTCGAGGGCTCCAGCTTCAACCCTTCAAAGAATTGGAAACACAAATTCAGCCCCAAAAATACGGTACCAACGTAAGTGTCCCCATATCTACTACCCTTCTAAGTCTTTACTAAATTGCTTCTAGTTTTCCAAGTCCGTGGACACTGCATGTCTACCCTGTATGTGATTACCTACACTGTTATGGAAAGCCTCTCATACATGAATAATGAGGCTTGACATGATTGGTATCGGCTTCTTGTCCCAGAGAGTCATATTGAACCAGGATTTAGGCCTTTAGCACCGAGCACAACCATTCCATCCCCATCCCGAATATGCAGGTACGAGTAACGAATGGAAACTTAAGATCCATATTTCAAGGGTTCCAGTGGGCCGGCTCGCGGATAAATAGTGAGGATTTTAGTCTGTGATGGACGGGATGCTATGATTATGAAAGTAGCTAAACAGTAAACGATTCTTGAAGGTAGTGATGATTCACCCAAATTTCATAATCTAGTGAGGAAGATGAAGATGAGGGAGCAGTAGGATTCTTGGATCTATTGAAAGGTGGCGAGAGATCCGAGATTCGATTAGGAGAGATAAGATGATGACAAGGAGGTTAAAGAGGAAGGTAGGATTTAAGACGACATTAACCTTACGAAAGGTAGCACCCGTTACGAGGGATGGACAGTATGAAGAAAGAGGCACAGATGGGCTTGTGCTGATATCCAAATCCCTCGGCACCTTCTAGCTTCTGCTAACGATCTGACCATTCGAGTATCGATCAACCATTCATTACCTATGAACTCAAAGATGGGGTTTGGAAAATAAAAGGTTTAATCACGGTGCACATCATGAACCGATTTTAAATTTGGTGTAAATTGCAACATGTCCTGAAACCGAGTACGGAAATCGATGATTTATTCATGCACCTTCCTGCATAGCAGCTGGTTGACTCACGAGCCGCTCCAATTCATTGTTCTTTCTACCAAGAGAGAATGGGGAAGTGAATGGTCCCCGAAACAGGTGACGAGATCTACCTCCAAGTTTCCCGTGAATTTCATCTCCCATTGCCGTTGACGTTACTTCTCCATGTGGTTACCTCTCTATATCGTTACGAAGTGCAGTTCTACCATCGGTACGGTACGGACGACCGGTTAGCATCAATTCAACTCAATTGGGATTTTACACCCGTTCAGTGACAACTCAGTGACAATACTGGCCCAAACACATACGTAATACATTATCCATACTCACATGTAATTGTGCACTTTGGACGGGTTATTCTTCTATTGTTGCCAGAAAGCATAATTTGGATCTTCAATATAAATTAATATATTTCCCATCGGCTATGTTGGTGCTCTATTGACGGATTGAGGAATACCGAAAGAACACCTAGTAGACCCTGGAAGACTTGAAGACGGAAGGGAAAGATGGGAAATATGTATCATATCATATAATAATAATGTAATATGAACATGAATATGGTCTAGAATCTCCTTGCTCTGATTTTCCAGATTTTTGTTTGAGAAAAGTGTTTCATGGAATTAATACCTCTGTTTGGTAAGATTTGCTCACATCGTGCAATGATTACTTTTGTAGTGAGTCGTGAGTATTGAGTAGTGACTGCACGGAGCAAATGGAGCATATGGAGCAAAAGAAGTTTGATTATCAAACGAAGCTTTAGCCTTTTCCACATAGCCAGACATAGCCAGACATCCATATCTATGTAGCCAGACAGAGCCAGACTTAGCCAGACAGAGCCAGACTTAGCCAGACAGAGCCAGACTTAGCCAGACTTAGCCAGACTGAAATGAAGGGGGAAATTCTTCGGCTGATCGTACTCGGAGGCGGAGGGTTTAATGGAATGAGTGCATCTTGAATCAACATTGATATCGATTTGATACTGATTTGATACTGATTTGATTTGATTTAATTTGGTGGCCCGAAATAACGGAAAGTAGGTAAACTCAAACTCATCCTAAAAGAACAACTAACAGAAGCCTCCGAAGCTATCAAGGCCAAAATCGTAAAGCTTTATAAGCTTCATTTCTCTTTCGGGAGATCAACCATTTGGGCCATGGTGCTGGGAAATATTGGTTTGTGCTCGCACAGAAGATTGAAGCCCAATCGTTGTAGCCTGAATTCTAAGGTCAGTCAGTCATTGTCGCCGAAAGGAAAAAAGCGTGACATAACGTCTACGGTAAGCGAAACCATCATCAAACGCAATATCATTGGGGAAGGAACGTCATCATGAATGTTCAATGATTTCAACAATATCCTCCCGCAAATACCTGAATAGTGATTTCCCCTCTAATTGATTCCCTACGCATATCTTTTAGCCCTTTACGCATTTGATGCATCCAGTCTTTTCCTTTTACGTCTAAAAATGGATGATCTTAATGGTCTAGATTGGTCTTCTACCTCGAACACGAAACAAAACAAAGTATCACCTGGCACAGGCAATTATTATCCCACGTTACGTCCAACTCCATCGCCTGCGAACTCTGGACGGAATACCCCTCTGTCTGCTCAAGCCTCAGGAGCTTCAAAATCCTTTGCGCAGACCAAAACAAAAGCTCCAGACAGTTTCTCGAACCTTGTATCTTTTGGATCTTCGAAAACGAACACGTTGACATTACAACAACAGCAAGCAAAGTTACAAGAAGAAAAGAGGAAGAGGGAGGAGGAACAACGCAAGCAATATGATGCGCAATTTGGAAATACACAATTTTGGGATGGATTGGGCAATTCAGGAAAGAATTTGACTGGGTTGTCGCCAGTGCCTTCACCAATCCCTGCCATGACGAGCCAACCTTCCACATCACCATTTGCGCCAACTATGTCCCCTCCGCCAATTGGAACTGGTACTGGTGCTTCCGGGGACGATGATCTTTTTGCGGCCTTCAACAAAGATACTAAAGTAGATAATTCAAGTCACTATCCACCGCCTTCTACCTCCTCAAGTCGTACGCATACTCCAGGATTTGGCACAACCAAAATACCCGATTTAAGTAACCCTCAAGCCTGGGATCAACCTATAAGCAGTTCGGGGGATTTTGGTGACGACGATGATCCATTTGGATTGGGCCAACTGAAACAACCAACCTCTGTGCCAGCAACGATTTCAAATACAGCGGACGATGATGATTTCTTGGGAGATTTGGGAAAGCCAGTGGAAGAAGTAAGGAGGTCTTCACCTGCGGTGCCGGAAGTACGCGAGGAATCAAGCTCTGACGATGAAGAACCTAACGACCCTTGGGATAAAGCTGTTGATGAACTTGTGGACATGGGATTCACGGCAGAACAGTCGAGGCGTGCTTTAACTGAGAGTGGCACTGGTCTCGATATTCAAGCAGCTGTTGGGTGGATACTGAACGATGCGCATGCGCAAGCTAAAGCAAAGACGCAGCCTAAAGAATCTAGTCATCGGAATGGTTCCACTTCACATGGGGAAAGGAGGAATGTATCAAGTGATGGGCGGAAAGCCAATCCCGCATGGATGCGAGAAGAAGGAAGGTCTCAATCACAGCAACCTCGAAGGGAAGACAATCGTTCACCGAACAACGAAAATGACTTTTCCAAAACTGCTGCTGCTGTTGGAAGCAATATTTTCAAGACCGCGAATTCTTTTTGGAAGACATCTCAAAAGAAAATTGAGAAAGCGGTTGCCGAGTTTCAAGCAGACGCCGATCCCAGTCAACCGAAATGGATGCGAGAAGCAGCAGAAAGAGAGGCTGTGTCTGAGCAACGTGCAAGGCGGGTGAAAGCTGAAGCTGAAGCTGCTAAAAGCACTCCTGACGTCACAGATGAAGCTCTTGCATTAGAAAGTGGATCTAGGCCTCAGCCAAGGAAACCGAAAGCAGCCATGTCTGATTCGGGTACTTCACGTGACAGTTCTCCAGCTGCTGCAAGATTCCCTCCCGAACGACCTACGTCTAACCCACGCTGGCAGCAAACCCGACCCCAGAGTCGACCTACTCCACCCCCAGCGGCTCCTAGGGTACGAGTGAACCGGCAAGCAATAGAAGAAGAAAGTGCCCAGGCATACGTAAGCTCTGCTCGACGGAAAAAACCCACTCCTCAACCCACACGAGAACCGGAACCAGATCTTCTATTCGGATCATCACAGCCAAGGCCATCTTCCACACCAACAGCCTCTAGGCCAGCACCGAAAGCGACAGCCTCATCAAAACCTTCTAAACCAATTCCGTCTAAGCCAAAGGCACCTCCACGTACAATCCCTGCTATTTCTCCCATCGCTCTGAAATCTTCGACACAACATCGCCTAGAAGGCAAAGCACATTTTGACCGTGGTGATTACTCAGCAGCCCATACATCTTACACCTCATCTCTTTCACCCTTACCTCAAAACCATCCAATAATTATCCTCTTACTTGCTGAACGATCTATTAGCTCGGTCAAAACCGGCCATCCACGTGAGGCCATATCTGATTCTGATCGTGCTATCGAGATCATTGGGCCTTCTCGTGGTCAAGATGAAATAATCGACTTGAGCACCGGTGCTGCAGGTGACCGTAAACCTATGAAAGAATACTGGGGCAAAGCTTTGACAAGTAAAGCCGAGGCATTAGAAGCACTTGAGAAATGGAAAGAGGCCAGTGATGTCTGGAAACTATGTATTGAAGGTGGTGTTGGTGGAGCTACAGCTATCCAAGGTCGTCAACGCTGTGATAAAGCTCTCGCTCCTCGCCCAGCATCTCGTCCTGTTCAAAAATCTAGACCGAAACCTTCGGCTGCAGCATCCTTAGCTCCAACTCCTGACTCGGATGCGGTTTTGCGTTTACGTGCTGCGAATCAAGCTGCTGAAAAGGCAGATGATGAGAAATTGGCTCTGGTGGATAAGGTAGAGGAGAGAGTCAATAAGTGGAGAGAAGGAAAACGAGATAATTTGAGAGCGCTCATTGGGAGTATGGAAAATGTACTATGGGAAGGGAGTGGTTGGAAAAAAGTCGGCTTGCATGAATTGGTTGTTAATTCGAAAGTTAAGATTAATTACATGAAGGCGATTGGAAAGTGCCATCCTGATAAGGTTAGTTTTCTCTCCGTTATTACATTTTCCTTGAGGGTGAAGATGGATGTGAAACCGGCGGAAATGAGAACGGATGCTAATAATCATGATTCTAGTTACCACAAGACGCATCCCAAGAAGTAAGGATGATTGCCGCAATGGTCTTTTCGACATTGAATGAGAGTTGGGATAGTTTTAAAGCGCAAAATGGCATGTAGGGAAGGAAATGCTTTGCGAGAAGAAGATGGGATGTTGAGATGTTAAATGATTGGACTTGAAAAGAAATGAACTTGAAGAAAAATGAAATGACGATAATGACTATAAAGATGATAAGATCTTAGATAAAATTTGCAAAAGCTTTAATTTATGATGTGATTTTTATTTGTTTGTTCGTTCGTTCTCTCTGGTGTTGTTTTTGATACTTGGGTGAGTATTATTGGTATGAGTACCTATGCTTTTAGGTCAGCATTGATACTAGGCTAGCCAGGTACAGACTTCGAATCACTAATGATCTCCCGCATTGCGAGAAGATGCATGGTGTAATGAAGAAAATCTATTCACAATGTTATATCTCAGTGATTCGGTTAAGCTTGATGTTGATGTTGTGTTGTGGGGCAGTCTTGTTCGGGGGGAAGTATGTATCTAGGAGGTGGTGGTTATCATGATTATGATTATGATTGTGATGTTATACTTTTGAAGTTTGGAAGTTTGGAAGTTTGGAAGTTTGGAAGTTTGGAAGTTTGGAAGTTTGGAAGTTTGGAAGTTTGGAAGTTTGGAAGTTTGGAAGTTAGAGGGTTGATTGATACTTGATTGGGGGTTTGGGTTGTTGGTGTAGGGATATGGATATGGATATGGATATGGATATGAGGATTGAGATTTGTGATTTGAAGTTTGAGAAGGGGGTTGTGAATGGGAGTGTGGTGCGTGGGTGGTGTGCTATGAAATGTGGGTTGTGGAACATGAGATATCTAGTATGTATTTACTGGATTTTCATCTCATTTGGTGCATTAACTGTATGTATGTGCTGTGTTAAATAGTCGTAACTTGTGAGATAATAGGATGGTGGGATAGTGAGGTAGTGGGATCTTTTCTAGG
The DNA here is from genome assembly GCA_004786145.1 of Botrytis paeoniae. Lineage (NCBI taxonomy): Eukaryota > Fungi > Ascomycota > Leotiomycetes > Helotiales > Sclerotiniaceae > Botrytis > Botrytis paeoniae. Next base: position 108,044 of record PQXI01000090.1, read on the forward strand.
TTGTCTGTTAGGATAGAGTTTCTTGGTGTAGAGGTGTAAAGATGGTGAATGGGAATATGTGGGAATATGTGTGTTTATCTGAAGATATGTGGTAGGGAGATTTGAACGAAGGTATGGATATACTTGGTTGGATAGATTATGGATATATTTCCCTGAGATATTAGGCGGTAAGTGAGGGAATACCTGGGTATTGGAGTAGAGGATACACTCTTAAATCTTTCGCGTGCTCGCACATACATAATCGATCGCTCAGTCTCCCCTACTTTGAAAAGCTGGATTGAGGAGCGCGAACGATTCATACATGGCTGATGTATATGTCATTTGTAGAGGAACAAAGAATATATTCAGAGATGTCTATCTGGACTCCAGGGGGTCGGTTCGGGATGTTCATTTTACTCACCACGCACTAGAGGTGAATGCATCAGGTGATTAAGTATTTTTCTTATGGGTCGCGCCTTGAGAAGTTTTGTTGCACGTCTGAGTGCGTATTGCATATCGCTTGGAGTTATGTGTCGTAGTGCCTGTGGTTGACCGATCTAGCAATAAGCTAGCAGCTTTATACTAAGCTAGTAGCAAGCTAGCAGAACGCTAGCATATATAAGAACTCAGATATGCAACAAAACTCTTAAAACACCTAATGGTTGTCATCCGAGGGTTGTAATTGTTTGACTCTGGAATAAATTTTGTAGTTGATGGGGTATAACAGGTTGGATGGGAGTATATGATGTATAGATCATAGTAGTTTGTTCTCGGGCATAGTGATGTCATTTATTTTCGCTGAAGCATGAATTTAAAGCAATTTTTTGAACAGTCAGGAACTTTCAATGTAGGTATTAAGATACAGTATAGTAATGAAGCATGATATAAAAATTTTGGTTTCTTAAATTAAGTTGATCGCGACTTCTTATGCAAACGGCAAACATACTTCCATAAGCTTCGGGTGGGCATCTCAACATCGGTCCTACCATTGGGGCAAAGTAATTTTGATATGAGAAAGGTTCCTTCTTCGTCTTATAAAGTGTCCAGTTTCTAAGTCTCCATTTTTCAAACATCCATTCTCGTAAACATATGATCCTCGATAGCATCAACACATTACATTATTCACGAATAGCCTTATACTTTTACACTTAGCAATCTCGAGTCTAGCCACTGAGCCAATCGTGGAGATATTCTGTATCCCGAGTAGGTACGTATTATATTAGTACTATTATTTCACAATCCATTTCACTAACCTTCACTTGTCAAGTTTATTACCAATATTCCAGAACAAGAACATCATTTCCAGCGTCTTCTTTTCTATTATTGATTGTCCCATTATCCTCATAAAAAGTCAGTCTCTCAAAAAATCCTTCCACAAATAATCCCAAACTAATAACATTGTAAAGTGGTTCAAACAAAACTTCGCCGGGATGAACCGATCCCAATTCATCGGCACACAAGCACCGCAGCTCCAAATACCTCAAGTGCAGTATCTGTTGCTAATTCAGCATTTGTTGTTCCCCCAGCGGACAATACTCATTCCGTAGTATTCGTAAGTTTCAGAATCCTCTGGCCAGCCTCAAGACAGGAAGAAGAAGAAAAGATTTTGACTATTTCTCCAAGTCTTCAGTACAAATCACACTAACCAAGAAATGCCAATATAGATCACGATGGAAGTAAGCTTCATGGAACTTTTGGTACATTGGTTGTTGGCAGCATCTTTTACCACCGGTGTTTTGTTCATCTGGCATATTTTGCATTGATTTGGAATGGGATAGCCTTCAGCGAGATTATTGATCAAATTTAATTAGATTATTGCAAAGCCACCGAGGTACAGCGCACTATTTTATCTCACAACGTCAAGTTTCTTCATGTGCAAAAGTGTGGCTTTTTGTTTTAGAGATACTGAAATCAGCCGTCGAAATTGAAAGCGCAGAGATTCTGAGATGTGCAACGGTGCGAGTATTAAGAGTTATAAAAAATGCGGAAGCTAACAATTGAAATTACCTAGTTACTGAAGCTAAGATTTGCTGAAATTGCTACGTATGTGATATTTTGATACCGTACTCAAAGGTTAAAGTAGATGTAAATATGACTCGCAGATGTATATGTAGATAGGCTCCAGCATGATAGTAAAACTATAGCTTTCCAAATGAATAAATGATATGAGAAATCCCGAACCTAGTTCTTGAATACACAATTTAGTTCGGACAGGTACCACCCAGATGAACTCATCAAACTCGAGAGTGTAGAGAGCATTTTACCAGCAGTGAATGCGCTTTCAAGGAACAAATTATCATTCCAAGCTAAAAGCAAAAGCAAAAATTTCGGCTTCACAGATATACAATAGTATGGCTCTCAACACTATAGGCGCCTGCGGAGACTAGTGACTGGATTTGGGATGCCGCGGGATCCGTAGTTTGGGCTTCATACAGTATCTCTTAAAAAGATAGTGGTTGACTTTCGAAAATTTCAACGTTTTGTATTTCTGCATGAGGACTACTCCCATCTCAATTTGTTGATGACTGCAAGCAAGCTAATGACCAACTTCCAAAACTATGAGATGCACGTAACATTATCATTCTTGTCTCACACACTGAAATGAAAGGAAGTAAATAACCAATCAATCCATATTAGGAAGTCCAATTCTTCTCAAGTCAAGAGTAATTACGATCTCAAAATCGCAAGACGAAGCATAAACTACCATTGATCAAGAAGACAGGCTATGTTATGATAGAAAGTAAATATTCAAGATATCGAGATGTGGGGGAACATCATGCATCAAAGATTACCAGTATCAAAGCTAGCATGCCGAGAACTTTCAGGGGCAAACAGTCATACTGGGTCTTGACAGCCTTGTAATACCATTTTCTGGCTCTGAGACCTGTATTTCCTTCTCTTCCGAGACAGCCTCGCTAATAAACAGTCCTAACTTTCCACTAAGCTGGGATGATAGTGTGCTTGAAGTTGAACATGGTCACTTCATGATAAAACAAGTATTCGCTCTCAAGATATTTATACGGAAAACATAAAATAATAATCAATGAATACGTGTGACATCAGTACGCACGGTCCCGGAAAATCTACGCTAATCATAACCTTAAATTCAAGCTCTAAAGCTAGCCTCGATAGCTTGATGAACATCGAATCTCCAGACTCGAACAAGTGCAGCTTCTCATTCACCCACTCCCATCGCCTAATCTAAACAATGTAATGTCTACCCCTCAGCTCTACCGTCTCCACAGAACCGCCCTCAATCCCACCCCTAAAAATTTCTTCACCTCCTCCTCTCTTCCCCGCCACGCCCCCTCCAAATCCAAGCAAATCCGAATTCCCCAACGATTCTTCTCCTCCACGCATCCTCTCACTTCGACCCCCAAGCCACCCACCCCCATATCTGCGACTTCCTTCTCATCTTCCCGTTCTCGTCTGCAGAATCGTTTGCAAACGCTGCAATCCCGGTTACCTAAATTTCTACATCCGTATACAGCTCCATTACTCAATGCGCCAAAGACGTATATTATTTCTTTTTTGATTCTGCATGAGATCACTGCTATAGTACCTATTCTGCTTCTCGCGAGCGGGTTTCATTATTCGGGATGGTTACCTTCTGATTTGATACCTGAGGAAAGAGTTGAGAAGGCGAAAGGGATGTTTGAGAGGTGGTTTGGGAGGAGAGGATGGTTTGGTTATACTGCGGGGTCTAGGTCGGATGAGGTTGATGAGAGGGATGAGGGAAAGAATGTGGAGCTGGGTGAAGGAATGATTAGGGAAATGAGAGGAGATAGTAATACGAGTGGGAAGAGGATAGTACTAGAAGTTGCGACGGCGTATGTGATTACGAAGGTGTTGTTACCCGTAAGAATAGTGGTTTCTGTTTGGGGCGCGCCTTGGTTTGCAGGTGTCATGGGGAGAATTGGGAGGCTAGGAAGGGGAGTTAGCAAGTGAGATGTATTATATAGATCATGGGATGGGACATGTGTGGTTAGAATGGAAATGTATATTTGTGTCCGGGTACATTTAGATGATAGAAGCTGGCCGGGAAATCAAGATACGAAATCAATGCGGGATGAGAAGGTTGGCACGGATGATTACGAAACTCAATCTCATATGTACATATATAGCTTGAGGTTGATTGACTTTTTATTCATGTATATGTCTACCCACCATCATCAGAAACAATCTTCAGATATGATATTTTGAGCTAATTGTTTGTTGGAGTAAATAACAGAACATCAAATCTAATCTACTTCTCGTAGACCCAGTCGTGTTGAGCGGATTTCCATGAGAGAACCTCACCCTCCTTGAACCAGAGAGCAATCTCCTTCTTGGCGTTCTCGACGGAGTCGGAACCGTGGCAGACGTTGCGTCCAACATCGATGGCGAAGTCACCACGGATGGTACCTGGGGCAGAGGCCAATGGGTTGGTGGCACCGAGAAGGGCTAAAGAAAAAGAGTCAGATGGTGGCTGGTGGGACAAATGAGACTAAGGGGTTACTTACTACGGCCGGTCTTGACGGCATCACGTCCCTCCCAGACCATGGCGCAGATTGGGCCAGAGTTCATGTCTAGGTATTGTTAGATACGTTTGTGTTATGTAGATGTGTTCAAAATGGCAGATACGTACAGTTGACGAGACCAGCGAAGAATGGCTTGTCGGAGAGATCAGCATCTGGGAAGGGTGTTAGTATCAATAGTCCTATAGCGTCTATTACCTCAGGTACTTACAGTGCTTCTCGAGGTGATCCTTTCCTGGGGTGGTGAGCTTGATGGCAGCAAGCTTGTAACTATTTCTCATGTCAACAAAGCTCAAATATTCTTTGCAAAATGTGAACCTACCCACGAGCCTCAAATCGGCTGATGATTGGGCCAACGAGTCCACGCTTAATTCAATATCAATCAGTATTCTTTCATCCTCTTCTCTCTATGTAGAATGGTATTTGCATACTTGGACACCATCTGGCTTGATGGCAATGAAGCTATTCGACACAAAAACGTTAGTATACACCGCTAATACTTTGTTGACGTGGGGTAACTCTCTTTCAAGAGTAAAGAAAACATCCCTCTCATAGGAATAGATAGATAGAATAAGAACTTACGTTTGTTCGGTAGACATGGTATCGTCGTTTGATCTGGCAGATTCTTCTCTGTGTTTTGCTGATGCTCTTAAGAGTGCTTGAGTTTTAGGATTGACGTGCTTTAAAATCGATTCGGGGGCTTCACTCATATTTTAAATTCTTTTAGGTTGAGGTGTGTTGTTTAGTGGGGTTTCCTTGGTGGGGTTTGGCAGGAGGGGCGGAAGGGTACCCTTTATTTATCTAAGGAGCCTTAGCTTTGAGGCATCTAGCAAGGGTCGTTTTATGTAATTCGCATAAATTGCTATCATGGCTCGTGGGCAATTGTATCGCCAATAAAACTTTATGCACAGGTTATGCTTAAGGTACGTACGACCGGGGAGCTGAGCTTTGATCGTCATTGGTGAAGTAGAATAGGACAGCTTGGAAACCTCAAACCCCCCCAACCCAAGACTTCAATTCTTTATGGTTCTGTTGTACAAGCCATTTGTTCATATATTTAGCTATTTAGCAACTTGATTTTCATCTGGATTGAGTGCAATTGCTAAATATTGCATGTATTTTCGATTATGAAGTCACCATTAAATCTGTCCTCCCAATGGACAGGATATTTAGTTTTGTTATCAACATTTGGCAGCTTGATTACACCAGCTAGTGAGGATGCCAACAACAGCTTTATGTGTAGAATCCACTAACAATCTAAATAGTATCTGTTAAGCATGAGAATTTCAAAACATGCGATCAATCTGGATTCTGCAAACGAAATCGAGCATATGCGGATCAAGCAACAGCAATTGGAGATAATTGGAGCTTACAAGCTCCTTATCGGCTGGCTTCAGAGACATTAACATGGAAGGATGGCCAGCTACAAGGAACCATCCTTAAGAAATTGAGTGGAGGAGAGTCGGTCAGGTTACCGATTACCATTTCTTTCCTCGAATCGGGATCTGCGAGAGTTACCATTGATGAAGAAAAACGTCAAACGGGCGAGATTGAATTGAGACACGGGAGTAAAGCTAGAAAGGAACGTTATAATGAGGCTGCAAATTGGGCAATTGTGGGAGGGTTGACTTTGAGTAAGGATGCAGAGTATAAGAAGTACCCTGGAGTTTCGCACATTACATTTGGCCCAGATGGCAAGTTCAAGGCGGAAGTTACACATGCTCCATTTGCAATCGATTTCAAGAGGGATGACGAGATACAAATTAAGTTTAATGAACGGGGATTGATGAACATGGAACATTGGAGACCGAAAATTGAGAAGCCAGAAAAGAAAGAAGGCGAAGAAGAATCAGCCGAAGTTCAAACCGGCGAAGATGAGTCGACTTGGTGGGATGAATCTTTTGGCGGAAATACCGACTCAAAACCTAAGGGTCCCGAGAGTGTTTCTCTTGATATTACCTTTCCCGGATATGAGCATGTCTTTGGTATCCCAGAACATGCTGGACCTTTGTCATTGAAGCAAACTCGAGGCGGGGAAGGCAATCATAAAGATCCGTATCGTTTATACAACGCTGATGTTTTCGAGTATATCATGGATAGTGAAATGACTCTATATGGAGCCATTCCTTTCATGCAAGCACATCGAGCAGCGTCAACTGTTGGTGTCTTTTGGCTGAACGCAGCCGAGACTTGGATTGACATTATCAAGGAGAAAGCATCCATGAACCCTTTGAGTGGAAAAACTGATACGAAAACTCATTGGTTCTCGGAGAGTGGTTTAATCGATGTGTTTGTTTTCCTTGGACCAACACCAAAGGATGTTACAAAAGCATACGGAGAGCTTACAGGCTTCACACAGCTTCCTCAAGAATTCGCCATTGCTTACCATCAATGTCGATGGAACTATGTTACAGATGAGGATGTGAAGGATGTTGACAGAAAGTTCGACAAATTCCAAATCCCATATGATGTTATTTGGCTTGACATCGAGTATACCGATGGAAAGAAATATTTCACCTGGGATCCTCACACTTTCGGAAACCACGTTGACATGCTGTCGCACTTGGATAAATCCGATCGAAAACTTGTTGCAATCATCGACCCTCACATCAAGAATGAAGCAAATTATAAGGTTGTTGATGAATTAAAGAGTAAGGATTTGGCTGTTCACAATAAGGAGGGCAGTATCTATGAAGGTTGGTGTTGGCCAGGTTCTTCCCACTGGGTTGACGCATTCAACCCTGCAGCAATCAAATGGTGGAAGAGTCTCTTCAAGACGGCTGCTTTTGATACACCTAATCTCTTCCTTTGGAACGATATGAATGAGCCATCGGTTTTCAATGGACCTGAAACAACTATGCCTAAGGATAACTTACATTTCGGAAACTGGGAGCACCGTGATGTTCATAATGTCAACGGTTTGACCTTCGTCAACGCAACTTATGAAGCAATGGTCGAGCGTAAGAAGGGCGAACTTCGCCGTCCGTTCATTCTCACTCGTTCTTTCTACGCCGGAAGTCAACGCATGGGAGCTATGTGGACTGGTGATAATCAAGCTAGCTGGGATCATCTCGCAGCTGCGTTCCCTATGATTCTCAATAATGGTATTGCAGGTTTCCCATTTGCTGGTGCAGATGTTGGTGGATTTTTCGGTAACCCTGAAAAGGATCTTCTTACTCGTTGGTATCAAGCTGGTGCTTTCTACCCCTTCTTCCGTGGACATGCACATATCGATACTAGAAGACGTGAACCATATCTCATCGGTGACCCATACACGGAGATTATAACCCAAGCTCTCCGTCTCCGTTACTCTCTTCTTCCTGCTTGGTACACCGCTTTCCATGAAGCCAGTACAGACGGAACACCTATTATCAGACCACATTACTTCGAATATCCAGAAGACGAATCCGGATTTGCAATCGATGATCAGTTTTTCGTCGGTAGCACCGGTTTACTGGCTAAGCCAGTCGTCACAGAAGGTGCTGATAGTGTCGAAATCTATATCCCTGACAGCGAAGTTTACTACGATTACTTCGACTATACCATCTATACCGGCGCGGGCAAAACTACAATCGCAGCTCCTCTTGAGAAAATCCCTCTACTTATGCAAGGTGGTCATATCATCCCTCGCAAAGATCGTCCCCGCAGAAGTTCGGGTCTTATGAGATGGGATCCATATACTCTTGTTCTCGTCCTCAACAAAGAAGGAAAGGCAACTGGAGAATTATATGTGGACGATGGTGAGACGTTTGATTATCAATCTGGGGCCTACATTCATCGTTCTTTCTCCTTTGAAAACGGGGTATTGAGCAGCAAGGATATCGGAACAAAGCGTAAGTTGACAGACAAATACCTGAAGAGTATGAAGAAAGTAGGCGTGGAAAAGATTCTTGTTGTTGGTGCGCCAAAGGAGTGGAGTGGATTGGAGAGTGTAAAGGTGGGCAGCACAACGGCTGAGATCACGTATCATGCTGGGGAAGGAAACAAAGCTGCTTGGGCGTCGGTTAGAGCGCCCAAGGTAGCTATTGGAGAGGATTGGGAGGTGGAGTTTGTGGAGGGTGGGAAGACGGAATTGTAATTGTCATTTAACACCGATGAAGAAGGGTGAAGAATTACAGGGAGGATTTAGGATTAAGATGAGGATAGGAAATGATGAATCGAATTGAATTGATATCCATTTGCAAGATCTAAAACCAGCTCCCCTTCTTGAGTAGTGAAATTCACCTGGTAATATTACTGTCATGAAATCTTCAAAGTCACCATTCATTACAATATCAATTGTACAATTTGCCATGATAATTCATTCCCATCATCATATCACACTGATTTTGAAGCTAAAATCTAAAGATATCTATCATCATTTTCTATTTGTCTTCCCTTCTCCTCCCATCCAATCTCAGAAGTACAATTTTTAAATCAAGAATCACACAGAAACCTAGAACTCCTCGCTATGAAGTATGAACGAACATCGGTAAACCAAGTGAAATCTACCAAAACTGAATCTCAAAGCCGAATTTAAAGTTAAACCCCAAACCCCAGAAACGAAAGAAATTCGAATTCGAATTCAAGAACGCCCTCTCCTAGAAATGCCTTCACTTAACACCGTGGTTTGTGGTTGTGGTCAATTTATCTTCCTGAACTCCTCGCTGTGATTTGGTATGTAGTGTTTGCTGTTTGTATGTAGTTGTGTAGTCATGTAGGTAGGTACATGTATGCACATGTAAGATTACAAAGCTTTGCTTTGCCTCTATTTTGGTATTGTGTATTGTGTGTTGGGTTTTAATTTCTTTTGATTTTCATTCTTATTGTTGGTGTAATGCATTGATTTCGTTAGGGGATTTTAATGCATGTAGGTGTAAAGTCGTATAGTCGTGTAGTTAATTGTGTACATGGTGTATGGAGGTTGAGTGGAAGCTGTAGAGAGAGCACGAGAGAGTGGGTCATAGGAGCAAGAGGAGAAAGGAAGAGAATGGAGAAGCATAAGAAGAGGAATCATCCGATAGTAGCTGCAGCAGGACGAAGATCTTCGCGGCCATCTTGCCACGAGGTGCAGAATACGCAGCGTTGTGCCTGGGGTTTACAATTGTGAGCAGGTTTAGATTATGCAGGGGGTTAGAGTTGTTTGACGGGTGATTGGAAATAGTGATAGGGAAGAGAAATAGTAAGTGAGAAGGTATAAAATAAGAGGACAAGAACTCATAAGAAGATAAACAGAGGGAAAGGAAAGGAGAGAAAAGTGAGGAGGAAATAGCACACCTTCTCGAAAATCTTCTTGCGACAATATCTACAACGGACAGTGTGTTTGATAATAGCGTTGTCTTGACTGAAATATTGGTAGAGACCTGCTATGCCGTAAAGAGCGAGACCAACGCCTATGAAGTTTATCACTTTGTTTAGGAAGGAACTTGAGAGGTTGTTAGTTTGTGACTTCATTGCGAGAGAAGAGAAGGCGCTAAAAGAGGTAAATATAGAGAAACCAAAAACCTACCCCCAAGCTAAAACAATAGCCCCGTCATCTATCGCCTGCTTCAAGGTATTATAGCCTGCTCCATACAAAAATTCAATTCCCATATTTACAGCCATAGTTGCGTTTCCTTCTACTCCCTCTCCAATTCCATCACCGATCTCAGTGTGGTTATGAAGCATGCCATCATAATGAGGACCAGGCCTCAAAACCGCAAATTTCTCTTCAAGGTTCTTGTTTAAGAAAGGGAGGAGAGAAAGGGGTGGGAGGAGAACAGAAGACACAAGTGAGGTTATAAGAGCCGTGAAGGATTGCGCAATTCTGTTTTTGTGAGCGATTATTGAGGAAGTGTGTCACGTGTAGGGAATGGAGAAGGTCGTGAATGCAGGGGATGGCTGAGGAGAGAGAAACGTACATCAAACCAATAGCAACATGAAGCACATTATCATTGAAAGCAAAATCGACAAATCCCTCCCAAAACCCCGTAATATGTCTACGTGCAGCGTTGGCAGCATTGGTAGTTCGGAGAAGTGGTTCGCTTGAGTCGAAGGCATTAAGACGTGGTCGAGGCATGGTTGATTCTCTTCCCTGTTGACTTTACTAATCCAATGATTCTTCCTGTGTTTTAACAAAAGAGAAGAAAGAGAAGAAAGAAGGGGATTCGGATGTGAGATTATAAGGGATGAATGATAAAAAGAAAAGATGAAGAAAAAGAAAAGGAAATGAATTAATGCAAATGAGGTTTGGAAGGAAGGATGAGTGAATCTAACACCGGTGAGATGTCTTTCAGGGGTGCGTATCAGGGGCTGGCACGTGTAATAATTAGAGTTATGCGCAGGGATCATGATAAGGCGCGATAAGCGCCCCCAGATTCATCGGATTATTCTTTGGCCGACTACATGTCGAAAATTAATTTTTTTCGATGTTGATGCGGCCGCTTGGTTTGACCCCTCATTATCTCTTGGAAAAGTTTACTCATAATCTCAAGAAAGAAACATCACGAATAAGAACTGGAAATTGTTATCAATTGGAGAATAAATACTACGATTAAAAACAACTACGGAAAATGGCACCCAAATTTTCAGAAGACGAAATCGATGATTTGATTTATTTTGCTCGAGTCGGGGAGAAAGACGAATTCGAGACTTTAAGAGAGGAATTATGTAAAAGGGAGGGATGCTCAGCAACTGAGTTGTTGGAGAGTGCCAGGGACAGTGAGAGTGGAAACGGCGTGTTACATATGTCTGCCGCCAATGGTCATCACGGTAATTCCCTCCTTTATCTAGTCGCAATCCGCCTCCTCTCGAAATTGGACTTCAAATCTAACCAACTCACAAACAGAATTCCTTACCCTCCTCGCAAAACACCTCTCTAATCCCTCTCCTCAAAACCCCCAAATGCTTAAAATACTCAACACGCAAAACGCCTCTGGAAACACACCTTTACATTGGGCAGCCCTGAATGGACATTTGGAAGCAGTCAAAGTTTTAATAGAAAATGGAGCAGATCCAACAATCCAGAATCAGAAGGGGCATGATGCGGTCTACGAGGCAGAATTGGCGGATAAGACTGAAGTTGTGGAATGGGTTTTGAAGGAGGGAGGTGAAGGACTGGAGGAGGGGATCGCGGGGGATGAGGGCGAGAGCGGAGAGGGGGAAGAGGGAGTGGAAGTTGTTGAGGTTGCGGAGGGAGAGGGCCTGGTGGATAAGGTTAAGGAGTTGGGGATTGGTGGAAGCGGTGCTGGAGAGAAATGAGAAAGTGAGGGTTCTGAAGAATCAATTTTACAAAAGAGGCTCATGACGGCTAGTTAGGCCTGTCTCGTCTTGCGTTAATGATCAGACGTGGATAGTGCTGGCATTTGGATGGCTTGAGTTGGAAGGACCATTGAATTTGCGCTAGCATTGATGAGATAGTCGGCGTTCAATAAATGTATCCGGCTCACGAACCGGGATAAATGGCCATCTCCGATGAAACCAAAAAGCATAATAACAAATCAAATATAGAATACCCTTGAAACTCCCTCTCTTTACATCCTACTCTCTTATCGATGATTTTACATGTCGATAGCTTGTTTAGTATAGACAAGAGGCCTTAAAAGGTCCTCCGTGACAGGCTCTCTCTAGCAGGAGGCCAGGACTACGTCCTTGATAATTTTCAGCGTTACTAATTCACTGGATATCACTTGAACAGAAAGATCTGTACATTAGTTCCAAAGTTGTAGCCCGCTAAATAGTCTCTCGAGAGAACACCTCAATAGCGATGTGCGTCATAACGACTCAGCATCATTTACCATGAGTATTTACACACTACATACCTACCATGTATAGCTCGAAGCTACGGCATCACAATCTGAGTACCGGAATTCTGGAGAACACAAATTCTCCGCCAATTCATGAAGAATTTTTGGATCCAATGAATGTGAACGATGCTGTCGTTCTTTCATCAGTGAATGCAGTAAATGCGTCTAAACTGCATGATAACATCGGAAACTGAACAGCCAACTGTGACTACAAGTTCTAGGTGATTAGGCTGAGAGTTCTAGCTGAGAGTCCAGGCTGAGAGTTCAGGCTGAGAGTCCTAGCTGAGAGTCCTAGCTGATGTTAGTAGGAACGCACATGAATTCATTTTTCAATATTACTACCGTGACTGGTTCCTAAGAAGCTGCTGCGTACATGACACTACGGTACATCCCCAGTGCGTTCCACAATTAACCCTTTATCGAAGTATTGGTACGATTCTAAGAACTCTAGGGTGGTAAAATTGAGGTTTGTTGCATATCTGGATAAGAGATAAGAGTATTTGACTTTAAGTGATGATCTAGAAGCCATGAGTTACACTCCATAAGCAAGCTCGCTTAATTGGTTAGCATAGTTTTAGTGCTGTTTAGGAGGGAAATTTGGGATACGTTGCGTATCTGGATAAACGATAAGGATAGTTGGCCTTGCAATGAACTTTTAGATTGCAGATCATATATGGTTTATTTTGGTTCTCCGAGTGAATGCTTCCGATGCTGTTAGACTTTTGTGGGGACTTTTCTTTTTGGAAACGCAAGTATTTATTGTTAATTTAAGTCTGTTTGATAATCTCAGTCTTGGTATTCAAATTTCCTTATATGGGCCTAACTTTTGGTCCTGATGATTGGTATCATATCTCTCGATTGTTAAGCTGGTTAACTGTATTGCGATCAGATGTCCTCAGTATAGCGTGGTTTTCGGCAGAGCACCATGCATCGAACTTCATTCCTGATAGATGCAAAATATCGCTAAAGATGTCTCATGGTGTCGATGAAAAATATGTTTTCATTTTTGTGAACCGCAGAAGAACTAATTAACGATCCGGATCTAGGATCCAAGGTCTTTTTCCAGATCTTATACCAATATAATGATATCTAAGTAACATTAGATTTCGTCATTCTCTCCTCGATTCCCCATCTCAACGTCATCAATATGACCATGATTGCTCTCCCCAGCCTTCATCCTCGCAATAATCTCCTCTAATATCTCGACTTGGGTATCAACACGCATTCTCAAACAATGATCAGTATACATTGTGTGTTCCAGACTTCGATATACCTCGAGATCCCTAAGTGTCGACATTCCTAAAGAGGAGTTAGCGACTGTAAGCTACACACTTTCAAAACAAGAAGGAATCATCAACTCGCATACCAGTTGCACCAGCAAGTCTTCTCGCATCCATGTGAGCCACATCCCGCAAACTCTGTTCAATCGTTGGAAGATTCTCAAACCATCCCTCATCGGCCCATCCTTGCATCATTTGGTAGCAGCAGAGCAAGATAGTGTGGAAAAGAGGATTGGCTGCGCGATAGGCAGGCCGATCGAAAAGGTTTAATTCATTGCCGATTCGGATGTAAACTTTTTCGGGAGAGACGGTTTGACCGATGACACGCAGAAGTGCAAGCTCTATTTCTCGGCAGAGCAGAGAACCAGCCTTGAGTTCTAGGAGATGTTAGTTACGCGAAACTAAAAAACTAGCAGTTTTTAGGTAATGGAAAGATAGGTCGTTCATGGAATGGGTCACCTACCGACAAGTCCCTTTGCAGCGTTGACTGCCCAAGTTATTTGCAACTTGTCTATGAATTCGTCAATAGTCCCAGTAACAATCTCGATGGAGTTGTTTGGGGAAGGAAAACTATCTGATAGCGGTGGCATTATTGATTTGGTGGATCTAGTAGATTGACTGAAATTTTCTGGTATGAATCCAGTAAGAAGAAATAAGTGCAGCAGAAGACAAGATACAGATCAATAAGCAAGCTGTTGAAATTCTAATCTGTTTTATTGTATGAAAGCTCGAGCATCAAATTGTGGGAGACACTTTATAGCCGAGGGCTTGAATGAATATAATTCACCAAAAGAATTGAGTAAGTTCTTTTGTAAACCGGTTGATAACAAGATAGTGAATTTTCTGATATTCTTGTACATGGGTATTCGATAAAGAAAGGTTGAACGAGTTGGAGGTAATGAGAAGGATCAATATGGAGATACGAAGAAGAATGATTAAACAAAAGATATTCCCTGGTGTCATTCTTTGCTCCTGGGCTTGTGGTAAGATTACATCTGATGATATTCTTTGAAGTAGTATATCCTTGTGGAATGAACAGAAAGCAAGAAGCAAGCTGCAGTATAACTCGTTTCTATGTTCATCTGATACTATGTATAGCATGAAGTTTCAAACCTACATGGTGATGGTTTGTTAGAATCTATGTGGTGCAAAAGTTGTGGGAAACAATGAATAGTAATACTTTATCTCAAATGGTGCCATTGAACAGAAGATAGATCAGATTTTTGGCCTAAATTTGGGGCAATGATGAACAGCTTCTTATGCTGATTAGATGTAATAATTAGACGATAAACTTTCCTCTTAGACATGAATATTGGTTCATGCGTATTATCGAAAGGAAAATACATAAATCCGCACTTCAAACGTTTTCATGAAAACATTCACTATCATGACATGGCTGGCGCGATTATATAATTGGATGCGCGAGAAAACAAAAGTCTAAAGACGTAATAACTTTATGAAAGAATGAAGTTCTTGTTAGGATGCCAAAGCTAATTGTACATCGTACCGTATGATGACCGAATCTCTTCGAGCTCTACAACAACCAAGAGCTTCATAGCTAAGATCAAATTTGAGACGATGCTATGCGGAATGAGAAGAATTATCCACAATGCAACGGTACATTTTATATTCTACGAGGACAACAGAACAAGGCTCTAGATAGACAGTCTATAATGCAGCAGTGAAAATTTGAATATCAAGAAAAGAAACCTAACACTCAGATATGCTATGAATTTGATGACAGGGAAGAATGGACATTGGCAAATTGACCGGAAGAGCGATCAAGATGATAGTTGGATATGAGTGTAGAACTGCGGGTCATGTAATATTCTCCATAAAGACCTTTGAAAGGTCCAAGTGCTTGTGCAAGACGGACGGTCCCTGTTTACTTCCAGAAAATTTCCCCAAAAGATCACATTGAAATAAGTACGTGCCAAAAAGCCAGATTATGCGACTTCGCGGGCTCTCCAATTGAAGAGAAAATTTTCTGAACACTTTATCAAGTCAGATATCTATACTCCAAGTACAATCTAAAAGAACTACTTGCTGCAGCGAGTCTCTGTCTCTGAAAGCTTTTTTCCTTCAGAATTCTCGTGCGCGTCTTATCTTCATGATCTTTTGCTCGCGACCAACTTCAACGAAGAAAAAGTACAGCTTGGGCACAAGGATTCTCTTAGAGAGCCAGGCTTCCCACAAAAGTCTAGCCAGAGTTCAAGATTTTCCGCATTAAGAATAGTGTAAGTCACAAGCACAATATTCATAAAAGGCCCGGATTGCCTAAAAGTCGGCTGCTTCTCATGAGTCATTGCTAAGTTACAACGCGGACTGACAACAAGTTGGGTCTTTGTGACTAACAAATACCTTTAGCATCGCCATGCTACTCTAAATATTAATACTCACTAGGCATTGAACCAAATGCATAACTCTTTATATCCCATTCAAAGAAAATCGCCAAAACTGAGTTGGTAAATTGAGTTTCAATCTATATTGAACAGACAGAGTCGAACCAACCCACCCCCATGGAACACACCAATAAGCTCATCAGTGTAGCATTTTTGAGTAGCCGCGGCGAGAGCGGTAGTGGTGGTAGCGAAGTTGCTTCTGTCTTTCGATGAATGGAATCTAGCATTGATACTTGATCAGTAAAATTGAATTTTTGTCGAGCGGTTAGAATTACCGTGTCTATAGTGTAACTGCCTTGTTGCTCTTCCTCAAGTTTCTTGCTCCATGCAGCATTAACTACCAAATTGTATTGATTTTGAGCAGCAGCTAATGCCGTTTCGTAATTAGACCTCGCTCTGTATTCACTATCGCAGACAAGACAGGAGCCCGATCGATATCCGTAATCGTCTCCCAGACTGTCAAGGTTTTCTTCGTTGTCGCAGAGTCTACCGTCTCGGGACATACTGCAAAGTTGGTAGGTCCATTTCGTCCATTTGTGTGCAAGTTCACCACTTAGAAGAAGCAAACAGCCAGCCGATTGCAAGACAATAGATGAAACCTTGCACATTTTGCCGAGTGGTGGCCTCAGACTGAGAGGTCGTGATGATTTTTTTTGCCTTTAGATTATGTTTGGTAGTAGTTGGACTGATATGACAGACAGTGACAGATCCTGTGCAAATAAAAGTCCATCCATAAATCTAGGTCGCCCTGTAGACATTACTTAGTAGGCAATTAGTCACTTGTGTTACATTGTTAGGCTCCAAGCGTTGCCCAATGAACACTGATTTGAATAGACTTGGTGAACTATGGCTTTGTGTTTCTTTTTCTTTGGACCCTTTGCGCGTTTGCAAATTGGGGTGACACAAAATCGCGGTGTGACTGACCCGCGAAAGCCGGTATCTGGATTCTGGATCATCGTATGTTGGTGTAACAGATTACTTCAAGCCCCATAAATCATTGAAGGATTAGTGCAATTGGCGTGTGCAAATGAAATATCGCAGTTAATACATATGTCATCTTGAATATACAGGGCAGAGAGTCGAAACAAGATCTGCCTTAGCTATTATAATCTTCCAGCTGGCAATCCAATTGTATTAGCGGTCAAAGTATTCAAGCAAATCGATGCCAGCAATGACAGCATACATCTCACTAACAATTTCCTTCCTCGCTCATTGAGTTCATTTACCTTTTCCTTGCTAAGAAGCTTTTTATCCCAGTTGCAGCATAAAATCTTTTGCTTATTCAGATATCGCTTCTTGGTGGTTGTAAATATGACGCTTGGATCATGCAATTCAGTGGCATTTTCCTAATGCGGTAATCCCCATCTCCTATTCCAATAGCGAGACAGAAAGCTTAATAATCTAGAAACAGTGGGTGCACGGACTATTCGTTGATATCTACCTCGACAAATTGTCTATATAAACCATCCTGTTCACACTCAATTCCTAAAACATTCTGCTCATCATCGCATCTACTCTTTTCTTAATTATCGATCTTCCTCACCACTAAATTCAAAGAATTTCAAGCAATTGATAGCAATGGCCGACACCACCGCTACAGACAAATCTAAGCCTTACTTCCCCCTCGCCGGCGGAGCAAACGACGGGTGGTCTAATGGAGATGAAGCAACGGCAACATGTTTCTGTGGTGCTGTGCAGCTTGCATTCGTAAGTCTAAAGTTAAAACACTAGATACAATATCCTGACACTGACTCTACCCGGCAGCCAACCCAAGGTCCTGGCCTAGTTAATACATTCATCTGCCACTGCCACGACTGTCGCAAGATCACGGCCTCAATGTTCGCATCTAACTTCGCTATCGCTGATTCTCACTTGAGACATGTCCGTGGTCGCGAAAATCTGAAAGTCTTCAGTCAATCCAAGACCATCGCCACCAAGGAGACAATGGCCAATCACTTTTGTGGAACTTGTGGTACGCTCATGTATCGTGTTGGCTCGCGGTTTCCAAAAATGAGTATTTTGAGAATTGGAACTGTGGACGATTTTCATCTGCATGAGACGAAGTTAAGACCCAAGATAGAACAGTTTACAGAGGGGAGAGTAGAGTGGTTGAGAGAATTGGAGGGTATGATACAGTCTGGAGAAGGAGCCTTTTAGTTAAAGTATATGGGATACATGGAGTGGCAATACCCAGATCGCAAAATTTAAAGCAAGAATCAAGTTCAGTATTTATTTGAAATTAAAATAAGTCGGCCGTAAATTTTTTGACATCCTCCAGTGATGATCATTGCTTTTCCCATTCTTCTCTCACAAACAGAAACAATACAGTCAAGTGACTTTAAGCGAACGAAAGCCCGATTATCAATTAACGTTCGGAATATTACTTATAAATACTACCAATACAGCACAATATCTAAAATTAGTTAGCGATTTTCACCAAACCGACTTTCAGTAGATCAGCGGGAATTGACTCACCCAGCAGCAGCCCCAAAGATTTCATGCCTTTTGGCCTGTGTAAAAAGTGACAAAACAGCGGAAAACAAAAGCGTGAAAACAAGTAGCACACCAATACTAACTGTGTACGTAATATTCAAGTTATGGTGCTCGGTAAGGCGATATAGGAGAAATACTGGGAGAATGAGAAGAAGTAGTAAGACGAGAACGAGAAGACTGGTTACGAATGTATCTTTTCGAGATTTACTATAGAAGTGGAGATTTGGATCTGTTGTCTTTTCTCGGTCTTCCGAGGTGCAAAAAATTGACTGTTGATTGTTAGCTTATGAGCTTATTGAGAACGAAATGTGAGTATTGTACTTGTAAGAATGCACAATGAAAGATTTGGAGGAACCTTTCGGTCATGGTATCTAGATATGCTCCTTCTCTTCCCTCACGTAAGGTGATGAGATCATTCTTTTCGTATATGAATCCTTGCTCCTCGTCAACGAGAGGTTTCTTGTCAAAAATATATCGCTCGACGCTTCGATAATCACTATCGGCAGGACGGTTCATGGCATTTAAATGCTGGGACCGGAGTAGTAGCTCGTCTAAGATACATAAGTTCATGCATACATTTTTGATTGTGGTCAATTGAGAATGCTCACCATAAGCAGCTAACTTTGCTTCTATTTCGTTCAAGACTATAGTCCTCGTCCGGAGAGTTGGATCTTCAGCGAGCTCCTTTTTCTCGGCTGCTATATCTGCATTTCTAGATCGTGCCCGTCGTTTATCGGGTGCATCTTCTGCTTCATCGAGATCATCAAGTTCGTCTAGCTCCATTTCGAGTCGACGAATCTCATCCTGTTTATGGAGAAGTAAACGCGAATGAAGATATCCAAAGCGTCGATAGATTTTGAAGTTTTCATCGCTGTCCAGAAATATACTTAAAGATCGGTAGCTTTTTTGGTGTTCCGAAACTATGAAAGAAGTTATTAGCCAATGAAGTCGATGGTTTATCATGTTACACAAACTTACGACTTCTCACATGGGGTTTTCGCGAGTTCTCATCAGTAGTAGGTTTTGATATTCGCCAAGGGCGCCTTTGAGAAAACGATTCTCGATATTGAGAAAGCTTTCTGGTCGTAGGAGTAGCTGAATTTGTTGCAAAAGTGCTTCCTTCAGAAAACTTAGTGGAAATTGTAGGTGAAGTACATGGGGAGTTGAACAATGGTAAAGTGTTTGAAGTCATTTTTTTCTAGGGTTTTGCTGAAGTAATGAGGGAAATGCGAACATCTGCTGAACGGGTTACTGTAGTTTATATCAAAGTTTCAATTGGAGTTGGTCGTGAGACGAAGGACATTGAAAACGCAATCTGTACCATTTTTCTCATTTTTTAAAAAATGGGCAATGGCAATGCCTGCGGGAAGCACTCAGCCTAGATACATGACTACAAATCGCGGGTTGCGTAAGAGCTTATGCAAGTATAGCCTGTCATGTACAACCAATGAAATCTCGACCCCACCATAAGCCGCATAATCAAGCTGAATCGAGCCTTTCCTGTTTGACCCATTCACCTTCCTTATACAGAACCCCAGTCTTTGGGTCTTTGAGTTGGTATACGAACTTTCCCTCCTCTTGCTTTCTTGCAGAGATTTTGAATTCAAAATTCCCCTTCCTTGCAATGTAAAACCAAACACTATCCTCTACATTGAACAACGCCATTGACTAGCTTGATAATCAGAATTACCCATCTACAATGGGACTTGAGGGAACACTGACGGCTGAGGGATTCTTAGACTCTGTATAAATTGAACGGTCCTCAGGCGTTTGTGGTCTCTTTTGAAACTCAGTAAGACTAGTAATTTATCTTGTGTAAGCTGTGAACTCACAATGATATCTGCCTCAAATGACGATGTTTCCGACATTTTGTGAGGCGGATTGATGGGCTGGTCTTTTGGGATGGTATATATTGAAGATAATAATTACGAGGGTTTGATTTGAAGAGAATTGAATTCGCCCAGAAGAAAGCCTTATGAAGAGATATTTAAATCAACCCTTCTAAGGCTCTGCAGAGCCTCGATCTAATATTACCTGCATCATGACATGGATTACAAGCAGTTATACGCTTACGACCAGTGTGGTCACCGATAGATTAACCAAAGAAACAAAGGATTCACGATGGGGCTTATCTTCAATCTACTCAGCCACATCATGCCTCATTTTTCCTACGTCCAGCTTTTGGTACAATTGAATTGAGAACTCATACATAAGTGGCGATTCTCAGCAGCACCCCGCTGGTTCGTTGCGAAACTCCAACTAAAAAGAATCTGTCTTACAAACCTACTAACCTTCTCACGGTTTCCGAATTACGGGATGGCCTCCAGCGAGTCAAATTCTGTTTTCAAAACTGAACATAACAGGAAAAAGATTACAGCTTCTACCATCATTATTCCCCCAATAGACTACCAAGACAAAGACGCATCGAACGATTCTAAACTCAAGGCGCTTTTCGATGAGCATATGAGTGCAAAAAATGCCTCGGTTGCATACCGCGAAGTACATGTTCTTTTGTTGTCATGGGATCGTAAAGACGATGACCTCCATGTAGAGCAAGAGGTAATAACTCATCAGGAGTGACTGTACCTTCAGTAATGCTGACATTAGCAGGTTGCGGATCTCGAGAATGTATTTCGGGATATTTTCAAATATAAAACGACACAAAAGATTCTGCAGCAGAATCCGAGGAAGCACCCGCAGGTTCAGATAAACCTATATCTTGCCGAATTCGTTCACAATCATGATGATCCAGATACCCTACTTATTGTCTACTATGCTGGGCATGGCAAGCTTAGCGACGATGGGGGTGGATTGGCGTTAACTTCGTAAGATACGGAAAGCTTACCCCACTTATGGACATTTCTAACACGCAATCAGATCATCAACTCAGCCAGATGAAGAATTTGAGTTACATGAGATTGTCTGGAGCTCCGCGGAACACAACATAAAAAATACTCAAAGTGATGTTCTGGTCATATTTGACTGCTGCAATGCTGGCGAAATGGATCGCAGTGTTCGTGGCTCTGACTTCACCAGAAGAGCATTTGAATACATGGCCGCAACTTCTCAGAATTCGACTACGAGAAAGCCAGGTCCTAAATCATTCACCACCGCCCTCATCTGGGCTTTGAAAGAACTGGTTCGCTCCAAGCCTGGGAAGCGTTTCAGTACGCAAGAGCTGATCCAAAAGATCTACCGAGCACCCAACTTTCCTGACACTCAGGCCCCAAGAATAATAGAACGAGGCCCGATAGGGTGTTTGAGAAAAATTGTCCTTGTTCCTCTCGATCAACAATCAAAACCTGGGGTCCAAGGAGAAAATAGCACTGGACAGATAGATGAGATAAAAGAGACATTAAATCTTCGATTTGTCTTCAATGGTCGAATCACCAATAAGATAGTTAGAAAAATTGCTAAGGGTCTGACCAATCTTATAAGTGGGGGAGACTTTGTGGCATCCACAGTCCTTTGGGATGGAATCAATACTTCTAGTTCGACGAAGAAAAGATTCCGTGATGTTGTCAGCTATGTCATTGATCAGAACCACGGAAGGAATCGGAATAAATCATCGATGATAAATGTGGATGGTGCACAACTCTCACCAATCACACCTGTTACACCCACGATACAACAAGAATTGTTAATTTCATCCGAAGATAGTGTCGATTATATACCCAATCCACGGCGTCAACTTCCAAGCCCTTCACCAGAGATTGTGATAAATGAAGGAGAGAGAAGCGCAGGAGAGGGTGATTTGGATTTGTCTAAGAAGAGAAAACGAGAGGAGAGTACGATTCACGACTTAGGAGCTGTTGATTCGATATCTTACTCGTCACTTACACCATGTCAGACATGACAAAAGAAACGTCACCCTGGTGACAGGAAGGTCTAGTGGGGTGGTTATTGAAAACTTGGACTACATGTTATGAGCGGATTTGGATTGGCTTACTTGAAGCCTTTTTGTTTCTTTTGTAGCTTTATAGATATCACGGGAGGTTGCGGGGACCTAGTTTGGGATTTACGACGCAAGAAACAGGATTCCACCGGAGATAGTGGTCCGGGCAGTGTTTTGGCCTTGACATATAGATAGACAAGCTTTTGTGCAAAATTAAGGTTTTTCATGATCTGACAGAGAAGATGTTGCAGCGTTCCTAGCAGCTCATATATATCAAGGACGACGATAGACTGAATACCCCCGACGAAAAGATACTTGATTGGGAGAATCTAAGACCTATTTCAACATCGCTATACATTTTTCGTAACCATCTTTTAGTGCCCAATGGCTGCAATTGTCGATCTGAACAGCCAAAAATTCTTGAGCTAGCTTGAACACGTGTATCTCTGCCTGCTGGGGTGGAAAGGCACTGAATAGATATACAGGTGTGGCGCAAATATTCGAGGATAACATTCAGCAATCTGATTCTTTTGATGTGGCATCATATTGCTTATTTGTAATTCATAGATCTAAGATGAGATGATACCCCTAGTTTTCGAAGCAATAATCACCGTGATCAATTCTTATTTGGATGATAAGTCTTTGAGCGAAGTCCAATACAAGGACAATTAGTATTTTTCAGTTACTGTCTTGATCTCGATCTGTGCTGGATGCATATGTGATGTTTCAATTATTGCAATTCCTTGATCTTCTACTACTCCTCACTTCATGTTCCTTTGGAACATACTCTAGCTTTTAACATCTAGCTTCTTACATTACTCATGGAGTGGTTTCACCGCCATCACCATCAGTATTTTATCGATCTTCTTTCTGCCAGTCTTATGAATGCCACGCGAATCTAACTTGGTGTACCCCACTAACGCAAAGAGACATGAAGCATTCTTTTGTTTTTAATCAGTAAAAGATGAAGCTTCTGGAGCACAACTTATTTGCTTTACCCACCTTATCCAGTCATCATTATGGCATTTCTTTAAATTATTCACATGCCAACGGTACTCGCTGCCTCATCATTATTTCCAACATACTTACTACTTCACCTCGGGCGCAGGAGTTGACTTCACATTGCGACCTTTTCAGTCCTCGCTTCGGCTCGCTACGCACGGAGCGTTAATCCTCAGTCACCAAGATTGCCCGGCAAATTCCTACCCAAATCTTTCACAACCGAAAATAAAAGACTCCAAATTCGAAATCTTCAAAAAGACCTTTGATACACATCTAGAAATTTAAATAAAAAAATGCAAAAGAAATACCATCCCTAAGGATATAGTGCGAAGAAATCCCGTGGGTTTGCTTCTATCGACATCGACATCAAAGGATCTGGGTTCTCAGTGGAACGTGTTAACCACGGGACCATCAGCTCACTTTGATGTCGATGAGTGATGTACTTCTTTTTGGATTATGTAGCTTGGGATCTACATTTTCTCCTATGTATAGGAATGAAATACTTCCCAACTAGTCACAAAAATGATTTGCCGCAATTCCCCCGAAAAGAACACTTCTCAAGATACACTCCCATCTAATCTTTCCATTCTTAAAAATTAAGTTCTAAATCTTCATCCAAAGCACACTCTCTACATGCTGTCTGCAAAGGTTTAAAAAAAAAGGAAAAAATCAAAAGAAATACCGCTCTAACGAGCGGTATCCAGAAACCGTGAACGTTTACTGTGCTAATCTAATATCAAAGGGGCCGGGGTTCTCGGTGGACAATGTTAACCACGGGACCATCAGGACACTTTGTACGATATTGATTGAGAGGTGAATCCATATTGGGGACTATATTGTCTCGATCGAAATGCTGAATAGTGCACTATTCCAAGCTGGAGCTAAAGCGATTTTTGATTACAGTTTAAGGATTCACATTCTCAGTAAGGTATATCTCACCTTTAAGACCATCCTCAGGCTCTCAGCTGTTTGGTTCTCGGCTTTACTTTCTGAAGTCAGTCACCCAGAATCTAAATTGCTATTCAATATCACCGTAGCATGAAGTCGATATACATACACAATTTTAATCTCAAGTAATCATGTTGCCAATATTGTTATTTAACTGAGTGTATTTTCCAAAAAATGGACGACATACTTTTTCCCATACCTTCCTTTCCCTATCTATTTCATCTTTTGCTCCTGCCAATTCCATTTTCTGCTTAGCAAGTCTACACAATCCCAACATATCTTAGTCATTACAATTCATAATCAGCTAATATTGATACCCGAATAATTTTTGGGAAAGAGAAGCAAATTCCCATCTCAATATTTGGAAACTCGCTTCTCGAATCGTCATTTTGTGCAACCTGTTCTCTCCATCTGAAAATTATACAGCTATACTTCACTCAAGATAGACCTTACCAAAGCAAGTCCCAATCGATGTAAAAATCATTCCATGAAGTTTAAAGGTACGAATCTATTTGTAAAGAAAGAACTGTCTCATATGCCACAGAATTCCTCTACGAGAACAAACCAAGATAAACAAACGAAGATTAGCATCAAGTCAAACTAGATGAGGAAAAAAATCTCTGAGCCACCAACACTGCACTTTCTATTATGCATTTGGGACTGGCTATATACGAAGCCCTTGATGTCTGTACATCGAAATCATGATTATCCCATGAGAAGTGATCTAATTGTAGAAATCACATTTCTACATTACAACCTCGGTTTTCCATCAAATTTTTGGAATATGTGAATAGGCTGCGCGAAAATTATCTGTACCCGTGGGTAATCTGCAGATAATCCACTCCATGGGTTATCCGTCAAAGGTGGCAGGCCCTACTCGCCTTGCAGATTATCTGTCGAGGTCATTATCCGGCCCGCGGGTACCCGTTACCGAGCCTAGATGTGAATGACACTGGATACATGATTCAGTTTTCTCACCCAGTCCCGTGCTAGCTAGACTAGAGACTACTATTCCGTATCGAAATAACAATACAATTATCTCTACATCGCCATGGCATATTTTCATAGCGACTTGCATACCCTTCTTCTCTTGAGTCCATTCCCATTTCATTATCCCACAACTTTATACTATTAACTCCCTACCCCCCGACCCCGCCTCGCGCATCATAGACTTGCTCCTTCCCACTCCGAGTACAATACAATATATCCCTGTAGGATCGACCTTCCCTGTCGTCAAAACTTATACTTTCTAGGGTTGTGATATGACCGTTAGATCATATTGATCTACCGCTTTTTTTCTGTATCAAATCTTACATCAAAGATGATAGTGATCTTGAATTATATAGATCATCTTATACCAGAATTCAATTATGTGATATTTATAGAACTATCGAGGGGCTTATCTTTACCAGGTCGAATGGTGCTATATGATTGGTAATGACATAACTGTCAAGTCGAATTTACAACCCTAATACTATCTGATACTTTTTCTGTCGTTTCAGTTAGAATCCAGATAAAAAAAAGTCTATTACAATAGAAAATGGAATACTAATCTCAAATGTTCTTTACGAGAATACAAAACTGCAGTCAGTGTATGAGTTATTTGACTACAAGGAAGTCGTAACTTTCCGAAAATACACATGAGCCTAGCAATTCAGTATAATAGCATTGATAAATGAAAGACGAGCACATGGCCTATGAATAAGAAGAATGCTTGTAGACAATAAGTTGTTTTTCGTGTTTAACAACCCAAACGGTGAGATATAATGTAGTGGATGCGATATGTTAAGTACTTCATTTTCGCGTCCCGAGCATAGTCCCCGGAACATTTCTCAATTCCAAACAATATTTTGGAATTGATAATCCACTAGTTCTAAGGCTGCATAAATAAAGCATGTACTAGTCATCTTCGTCGTCAGCGTTTCAGTTTCAAAAACTATACTACTAGAATTCTAGAATCTTATAATTTCAATACTCGATCTCTAGATTCTAGCTCAATTTACGAATCAAAACACGTCAGTATACTAGACATGAAACCCCAAACACGGAACCCCAAAGAGCATTCAAGCACTCACTACCTTGCCATTATCACGTGTACCGTAACCCGCTCGCTTCTCCTCCACCCCCTTTTTTCCATCTTACTTCATCCCCATCAATGCTTACCTAATAACATCCATCTCAACTAACTAACCAAGCAACCTCCACTTCAACTTCCAGTTCCACCTACTAGCCACCAACCCACTCCACTTACAGACGCGTTGCCACGACACGACATCATAATCCACACCTGTCATCCACATCGGCACGACTTTCTGATCCTCACATTCTGATGAGAAATATTATTATGGAGCAGTGATGTATCGTACGCGGAATGATGTTCCGTGCGCATACATCGGGCTATGATCAAAGGAGGAAAGACTGGAGGAACTTTTACAAGCCAGACATGATGTATATACACGCGGAAGATTGTTATAGGTAAGAAGCGTGGAATCTGACGCTGGACAGCGGGGCGGAGATGGGGAATGTGAGATGCTGAAAGAGATCTCGGCAAATGATCGGATTTTATGAGATGAGCATTTGCGGGGCGAGAAAGATATCAAAACACTACCTGCGAGAGTACTAGTACTACTCTCAAGCGATTCTACTCCGTATACAATAATATGGTCTATACAATTGCCTTACTTGTCGATGACCTTGCTGGATAGATATTAGGTAATAAAGCGCAGAGGGACGGGCAAACGGGAGCCAACATAGTAATAAATGAAGTGTATTTATTTAGTTCCGTGCGATACATTATCCGCGCAAATAACAAAACCTCCATCAAATTAAACGAATCAAAATCAACACCGTAAAACTCTCTCCGCCAAGCGCGAAACTAAATCTCTAGTATCGCCCAAGTCCGTAAATCGACGAATCAGGGATGATGTTACTCAAGGCAGACATATTTCAACCCGCTAGAATCAATCATGAAGATCGTCAAGACTCAAGGAGATTATGATCGTATGGTATGTGGGCCAAAAAAGAAAGAAAGAACATTATTCAGTTTCAAGAAACAGCAAACGAGCGCCAAGAAAAAGCGCTCGTGTAGATCCCTCGTCGGAAGATATTTTATACGCAGCCCTATGATTATATGCAGAGACGGCATTCTCAGAAACCCGGTCCAGCGGCAAGAGACCTACTGGAAAGAAAACCTCCGAAAGACCCATAAGGAATGTAAAAATGATATAGGACAAATGGAATACGAAATGGAAATTAAAATATGACCTCGCCACCCCTAGGATGATGAAGGAATTCAGGCGACGCTTGTACCAACTAGTGAAATGTAACGTTGGAACCGTTTTTCGAATTGATAAACAAGCGGCGAATAGGAGAAAATGAGACGATTGAAGGATGGTCGTCATGATGGCCGCGCGCCTAGTGTAACCACTGGAAGAAGATGTGGATTTGATAGTAGCACATAATCAAAAACACGGAGAAAAGTCCGTATATAAAGATCTTTATCGATCCTTCGAATTTAGTGATATCAAAAGGCCAACCAATTGATTAATAAATTTAGTATAATCATTAACTCTATTACATAGAGCCTTAGCCCATCAAAAGACATCCTCAGAATTTATGAACTACGTTTCACATGGAAAAATACCCGCCAAGGCTGAAAACAATACATATCCATTAACCCATACATATGCCGCCAGGATGCAAAATATACATCGAGGCTGAAGCCGATTCGGCATCAAGTGAACCGCATGATAATGTGTATTTGACAAAACGAATCAAAGCATGTCAATCCGTTACCAAATCTTCGGAGAGGGGTTTCGATCGATAAGAATGTGATAATGTGATAATGTGGTAGTAATGTGGCTTTCGTGGCAAATGAGGGGGTTGGATGTTGGTGTTTCGATTCTGGCTCATGATGAGGGGTAGACGAATGAGTATAATTTGTCATTGAAATGGGACGAGCCAAATCTCAACTCAAAAACGAACTCGCAATGCGAATAATCATATAAACGCAACATAAATACACAGCATGAAGAAAGTTCCTCCTCCCTCCTCCCCCCGCGATCAATCCCCGCCCATTCATCAATATTGATAGCTCGACTTTTTTATTCCGATGACAAGAGTTGAAGGGTAAAGAATTAAATAAGTAAACAAACAAGTAAGTAAGTAAGCGCCAATACAAGACAAAACAACAATCTACAATTCAAAGAAGGCATAATTGATAGCTCAATCCCCATTCACCGCGTACTACAATGTGATATCTCCAAGCCCAATAAACACAAAAGAAATTCCTGCTCTACCATTTGCGATTATAGATGATAGGATGTTGGTATTTGGAACGCGTGTGTTCCTGATGTGAATGAAGCATTGAGGGGAAATATGTAAGGTAAGCGCCAATAGTAAGTTCTGCGGTTGGAATGAGGGGTGTGAGGGGTATGAGGGGTTAGATATGCAACATGACTCTTCCGAATATGTACGATTTGTATACTCTAGCTAATCTAGGATGAATATGAAAAGGTAATGAATTAAGTTTTTCCTTGTAGGGGATGGTAGTATGAAGGAGATATTCTTAAGATACTAGAGGAGGTGATTATCATATGAATAGTGTCTAGCTAGGTAATCTTACATAAAGGAAGTCCCTCTCCACTCATCGAATGAGGGATTAGATATGCAACAATACTTCTTTGATTATGTGCGACTAGTGAGGAGGACGACATATCTGCAGCGCGGAATATATTTTCCCCAAGAATTGGTATTTGAAGTAAGCATTTTCCATACATATACATACAAACACATCTGACCGGATGACAATGCATTCGCGCCTCTTAGCACTGTACAAATCCATGGCGTCGATACTTGATGCATGCATGCATGCATTTCCCCTCATTATGAACAATCCTTGGGACGCCCATAACATAATGCATTGGGGGGTTCTTGGCTTCAATAGATATCTGTATGGCTTTTGCTAGCTTGCTCGTTCGCACTCCCGTCGTTTTCCCCGAGAAATGGAAGATTTCCGAGCGGTCGTAGCCGATATGCATGAGTTATGATTCCATATCTACTTACTTCGCTCCAAATCTCCATACATATATACATACAAATAAACAAACATCCCATCAAGCCTTTCCCCACCTCAGTAATTTTCTTGGCCCTCCGAGTCTATACAAAATTTAATCCCCAACATCCATCTCCCATCCACTTTAGGTATCTTATCCACTCCCTAAAAAGCTTTGTAATTAGTCTCCGATTTTTCTAACCTCTCTCGTCTCCCTCTGTATACATATACATATACCTACTAGGTACCTAGAGCCTGTATAGTATCTACTTAGCTCAGCCAGCATGTCCTACCTAGATATCTACCTAAAGATTCACCAATCCCAATTGCTAATATCCATATCCTCCTACCTACCTATTTCCCTAGAAATCCATCCATCATAAATCCACAATCCACAATCCACACTACAAACCGAAGTACCTACCTAAACACATCTCGCGCCCGCACCATAAACGAACGGACCGAATACCTCCGCAAACCAACCCTTCGGACAAGTCCTAGTCTGATTTTCTAGTGTGCCTTTCTAGTTTCCCGCCAAGACGCGATAAAAATCGCGAGAATTTTGTTGCTATTTACTTACCCGAGCTACTTACCTAGGTACTTTGGTATTTTATATCATAATCATGATGATATTCTCTTTTGATATTGTTGTTTGATTCGCGGGAAAAGTGATGGGGATGTGGTTTAGATATATATAAATATATATACATGAAATACGATAATAAATAGGTAAGTAAACTTGTGCACTAGATAAACTGTGAAAGGAAGAAAGGGAAGCGAGTGAATGAATGAATGAATGAATCTGATTTTGATTATTTGATTTCCTTGTGCCTAGAGGATAGATAGTTTGCGGTAATAGTCTCGATACTAGCGAAGTGTAGCTCCCTTACGAAATTTAGGTGTAGGGCTTTTTGAATGTATGTATGCCTCTGGTTCTTTGTTAAAAAAAATGCTTGTATATGTATTACCAAGTGCGTGACCTACGAAGGAGAAAGATAGTTAGTGGGAATATCAATGACTATGATGTAAGAATGAAGTCATACGGTTTCATATTATATTTTACATATCTAGAGTATTTTGTATAGTCTGTGGGTGTGAAGCTTTGATGTTTCCGTGTTGATTTTTGGATTGATAGATAGAGCCGAGGAGCTCGGATGATAGGTATGGTATGGTATGGTATGGTTACATTTCGATACTAGATTTTAGGGAGTAGAGTACTAATAGGGAGGTAGGTAGGTGGTATTAATTGATACTAGATGAAGTTATAGATATAATTGTCAAAATATATGGAAATGCATCTGGGTATAAAACAAGGCAAATGATTATATCGAGGAATGGAAGGAGGGAGGATTTATAGATCCATATCGAAATATGTCGGTTTTGGCTTGTCTTATCTTTCGTGCATATGATACTCGCGGAGTATTGTAGTTGGTATCTATCTAACTTCCGACGATGACTCGGTAAATCCTGACACATCACCTGGAGAGGGGAAAGATATATTCATTGTAAATTTCTAAATAATCGCGATCAAATATTCTCTCAGTCGAAGTTTAAAATCCGAACATCGAATACGGAGTAACTAAGTTCTTCAGCACAATACAAGCCAAGCGCTTCTTCTCATCCTCACCCACCATCAACACCCACTCAAAGATAAGAAAAAATTAAAAAACCACAAGAATCTCATGAATATCGATATTTCCCACCCTCAAAAACCCATCCGGTACCCAGATTCCCAATTCCACTCTTTCCTTTGTTGTCCCCCTGCTCAGCGCTCAGCACATAAACACCAATGCACGTTTTTCTTGCCTCTCAAAACTTGGATTTTTAAGTGGACGACTGGGTCAGGAACAGGGGTACTGGATTGGGTAAGTGTGTTCACGCACTTTTGGATGCGAGAGTCCTAGCGTACTGGCAACTTGCTGCTTTGGATTCGTTGCAGCGGGTGGGAATCCGTTGTGGTGATGGTGTGCGTGGTGTGATGATTGGTTTTGGGGATAGGGTGGATGGGTGGGAGGACGGCTTCGGTTAGGATGGAGTTTTTGGTGGAAGCTTGATTTGGGGAGGGATATGCTTGTAATATAATGTAGTATATAATATAACATGCGATTTGAGATGCAATTGGAAAGGCGAGGGAGGGGTGTAGATGGCCCGTTAGGTTCAGGTCCGCATACACGCCACAGGAGGGGAAACATGGGGGGAAGTGTATATTGAATATTAGTGTCGGAAGAGATTTCTCAAGATGTCTACCGGTCATATATGGATATTAACAGCGAAGACAGAGATAGTATGCAATGGTTTCTGCTATGATATGTATGTAATAGGATGAATGGAAACCTCTCGCAAGAACTTCACAGGTGGTTGATTGTACGAAGTCTATACGAAATGCGAGATCCTCTGTAGACGCAGAGGAAAATTCCTCCTCCCTCCTCCACCCACCCCCAGTCCAACGCCGGTGTCCACTCACCTAAAGAGGTTTGTCTCCAGAAAAACAGTTTGTATGTGGAAAGATGGAAATGGAAGTGGACGTGGTCCGTGAAGGAGAGAAGAGCAGAGATGCCGGTCAATAGAAGATGTTGATAATGAACATGGTCTTGGCAATCACAAAAATCGTACCATGATACGGCGATATCTAAAAACTGTGACGTCTTTGGAAGTTTCGAGTGTTGAAAATTTCGAAATACGAGCAACGATACTAAGATACGATATTGTATTATTCCATCCGATGAATGAGAAAGAATTCTCAAAGTATTCTTAGAATGATCAATCAACGTAACCATCCAGAACTAGATATTGGTACGAACCATGCTTACTCACGTCAAGTCATAGGATGCTTGATTCCAGCTGAACCAACGTGAAGAAGTACTTGCCGATTAGCTGCTGAGAACTACATGTCTCAAGTAGTGTGACATTAGAAGTCATCTGGAGATCTCCGATATACATACAGATATACCTAGCATACATAAAATGGATATATATTCCACACAAATATATATTAACTGCACGTTGAAGATACCGTACATACATTTTGTGGCATATATCGATGACAGCTGTGAAAGGAGCCCACAAACCGGGATTTTTCATGTACCGCAAAGGCCGTAACAGCTGAATGTGATAGTGATAGATACCGAACCAACGGAAAGGTGTCGGGACGTTTTGTTCGGTTGAGATGATCACAGGCAGGTTGTCTACTATAGAATTTTATGCATAATGGATGATTAAACTTGGTTTGGAAGGTTTGGCGGGGATGCGACTGGAAAAGGGTAGGTAGATTGTATAGGAGGAATAAATGGATTTTTTATAGGAACTTATCATCCATCCATCATCCTTCCATTGATTCGATTCTTTTTCAATTCCTCGTTGGATATCTCGTAAACTTGACAAACTCATAACAACTCGTGACTACCATCTTCTCTCTTGCTTGAGAATATATATTATGACAACAACTGAATTGCTTCACATTTATTGACCCATTTGCTTATTCATACTTGAAAAGTCAAATCCTCGGCCTTATTCTTCTTGATCTTACTCCAACCGGACCATTCTAATTTATTTTCCCAGCTTTGGTCCAACTGTGGAGTATTATTCCTCCACACATATACATCCTCGAGAAGGCTTCAACCCTTCATCAATAACGTATGATTGGTAGACGGTTACGCACGTTTTCCGAATCCCATCCCAAAACGAATTCATTCACCAAATATCGGAACGGCTACGAGATAATCTTGGGCTAGTACTCCATTTTTGAAGGAAGATACTACCATCTACTTTAGACCGAGGGAAGAAAAGTCAAGAAATCAAAGGCACAGTTCACATTTTGATCTATCTGTCGCTTGCATAAGAAGGTAGGTACGGTACTTTTAAGACGAAACTTGCTGCCTTCAGTGCTCGGGTTGGTGTGCATCATGGTGAAGGATCATACCATGAAAGATACGGCAATATCTAGATGCTAATGCTTAAGGTTGAAGGTTAGATCTTTGAGCGTGGCTGAACTACTCTGTACCAACACAGTACTGTCTGACATCCACGCCGCTTTGCAATCCAACCACAAATACATTGTAGTGTTCCTTCAAATCATCCAACCTTAGAAGCGCTAGAAGAGTACGAGGAAGCAATCATTCACGAGCATCCAAACGAGAGGATCTTCAAAGCAACAAACGATGGCGAATATCCTGTACATCACCCATATAGGAACTTCCATGTTGAATTCTGAGGGGAAAATAAGTTCCGAAGTATTTAAGCATTATTTAGAAGAATAGGTAGGTATGTGGGTAAGTAATAAGTAGTAGTAAGAATTATTAGTCCAGGAACAAAGCAAGAAATGAGCAAGAAAAAGATCTTGGACAATAATACATGATAGTACTAAGCCGCGATAAGGTTGCTATCACCTGGGTGTACCAAGGTTTATTCTCACTAAGCAAAAAGATATTTGAATGAACGCTGAGAAGTGATACTATAGTATCTTGCATATTTCGTACCATTTTAGCTTATTACATAAAATACAACAACACCACCACTATCCGATGTCTGCATTATTCTACTATATGTTACTCTATACGCCTCAAATCCCAACTATATTTATCCTTTCACGCCGCTGATATAGGCATAAAAACACAGCTACACACAGCTACATACCCACGCACCCACACACCAACCTCAGCACAATCCACCGGTATACTTGCAACCTTAAAATGCCTAACTAGGGTTATCTTTCACCGAAGAAGTAAAGTACCCAAAGAGTGTTAGTCTTCACTAGAGATGCCACTAACTAAATAGGTAGCTAACCAAAATCAACCATTATCACCTACTAGGTATACCGACTTATCACTCAAATCATTCATTATTCAAATCACTCGAATCACTCAAATCGCTCCATTCACTCAATTCACTCATATCACACTTCACTCACACTTCACTCACACTTATTATTAACTCCCTCCATTTATCATTAGCTCATACCATACCATATCATATCATCCATCTCTCCTCACAATCAATTTCCAAATCCAATCTTTTCCAAAGCTTTTCCTT